>JAPDFA010000190.1:0-19459 GCA_027569415.1 Penicillium janthinellum
CACCCCGGAACCCACATTCAGACCGCCTATATGAATAATCCACCGCCTTCCCAAAACGCTTAGCAGAAAATCTAGAGCACCTTTGAGAGACCCCAGTACAGTAATGTGGAGTAATATTATTGTAACATATATGGCGCGTTTTAGTGCGCCTCTTAGTTTAATACGTCCCGCTCAATAAATGATCTGCGCTAAGGCCTTGGCGATGGGGCCGAGAAAGAGAGTCTAAGTGTGTACTGGTTAAGCCGATTTCGAGAATGGCTGTAATGAGCCTATGATAGCTGATAATGTGTCCTATTGCTTCTGCGACACTATTCTGCGTTATTTAATAAACGGCCGGCGGATAAATTTACTTCCTTGGTAAATAACTTCTTGTTGTTCTTGCGAGGAGAAGCTCGCTCCCTGGGATGCTGTGCAATTTCGCGGCCATATTTTAATACGGTGACAAGAGCGCCTTATTTGTGATAGGGTTTATTAGGAGCAAATCAGCAGCGGATGCTGAGCTTGTACTTAACTCTATAGTAGGCTTAGACTTAGAGCTTAAGATCAAGAAGTCTACCGACCCTAGTCTTGACTGATATATCTTCTATAGGAGACCATAAGCGTCAAAGTAAATCAGGTGGATACTGTAGACGACTAAGGACAGACAATAATTCTACTATACCTATACGTGGTAGATAGACAACTAATCACTTAAGGCTTTATTCCAAAAGCATCTACGGTTGAGAAAGTCGATACTTATTATCTCGATTATAATAACTATCGTGTACGAGCGGAAGCTGACCCTAGACAGAATACGGACCCACCTATAGGTTTTATTTCGCGATTCGCTAAACTCTAATTAAAACCACTGCATATTACTGTATTCTTATAGGGTTAACAGATCTAGTACTTGCCGACCTATCCGCGACACTGTTTTAGCGTCGCGATTATAAGGCTTTATAGTAATTCTCAAACTCGCTATGACTAATATACACAGAGTAACTAAATCTTTTCTCGCCCTACCGCGATAGCTTCAGTATATAGAGAAATCAAGAGAGCCTCGTTAATTAATTCGAGGAACTGTACTACTGTATTAGTTGTTAATCACGAAGAGACTCGCTCTCCTATGCTAAGGCCTTAGCGGTAGAGCTAGAAAAGAGCCACTTTTAGGTATATTAATAACACAATTCTAAGAATGACTGTGAAAGTTATAATATATGCGATACTAAAACACGGTCGTAGCCCCTATAGTTTCCTCGAAAGCTTAGACGTAGTTCACAGTTCCTCTATATAATATACAATGACTATTTCTGGCTTACAGGAACTATATTAATATTAATCCGCCTAAGATTGCCGCCCCTAAATAGTATAGGCTATAGGACACTGAAACGTGTCGGAAGCAAATAGCGAAAAGTGGGAACTCGCTCCGCGCTAATAAGGTCCCTAATAAACTAAATCCTTCTTAACCGACCTAACTTTGTGTCTCCTAATGCCTTATAGATTTGAAAATTGTAGCAAGTTTCAGAGGACAAGGGTTCCCTAGTAGTTTCATAGCCCCGCGATAAGGGTACTATACATAGTTTAAAGTAAATCATAGTCTTTCTCTCCCTATAAATATAGCAGCATAGTATTATTTAATTAAGAGTCGAACTTATCTAAGATATTTAAAAGGCTACCCGCTACCGCTAGCTAACCTTACCGTCTAGAAATCTAGACTCTATACTTATAGAGACTACACTCTAACGGACTAACGTTATAAGATTTAACTATATTAGGCTAAGTCTTAAAATGCGTTCCCTTGGCCTTATCTACCGGTTCTTTAATTTGCTTAGCGATTATATTCTCTAGGTGCACTTCTACCTCTTCCCTAAGTGACTTCTATTTCATGAAGGTTTATACCACGCGATAGCTTTTTAAGAATAAAACTAAATATTTATAGGTCAACCTCTCTTCGTTCTCTACTATTAGCTTTACTTATTTACGCCGTAAGATCTCGGTCGGTAGCCTTAATCCTACTACGGCCTTATTAGAAATCACGAGCGCAGGAGGTAACGCTATCAACTTCGTAGGGACGGGTATCGTATAAGCTTCTGTAGCCGCCGAAACGGTAGCAAGCGAGGTCAATAACTCTATATAAGAGATATCTAATAGCCTTAAATCTAACGTCCCTAGTTACTACTCCGTCGGGCTATTAGGATATTATAAGGGACACAATAATAAAGCTACCTATTATTCGGACCTAAGCACCTCATTTTCGTTCAACTTTACCGAGTTATTTAAAAAGGCTTCTCCTAAAGTCTCTAGTCTAATTCTAGGTATCAGAGGTAAGGCTTTAGGTAGATATCAGTCTATCGCTCGATAGTCGATTTCAGCTAATATCCTCGGGGTAATTTTCTCCTCTACAAGCATTCTGTTTAGAATCACTATAATACTATTCTTATAGGGAAGGATATTACTTATTATCTCCTATTTAGTACGTTCACGCCCCTAGCGAAGTTAACGATAATTTCTGACCTTAATATAGCTAGCTACAATCTTTATAACGGCTACAACCATTAGCTCTACCGTTATATACGGACTTATAACCGGCGCAATCAAGGAAGTATTGCAGAGATTTGGAATTTTTGCAAGCTTAGGGGTGCGTACTTTTACAGCGGCATAGTTTAGAGTTTTTTTTTCTTTTAGAGCTTTGCTTATATATATAATTAAGCTGTTTTGTTACTATATTTAGTCCACAGAATAGGAAATTAGGTATCTTACAAAGTTCAGATTAACAATAGAAAGAAATTTAGAAGGGAACAACGAGTGGCCTCAACTATTCAGACTTCTTAGTACAGTACTAGTACTATTCGGTTCCTAATAGCTTAGCCTAAGAATCTAAGACATTATCGCAGGTCTATATTAAAGAGGGCGTTCAAACGAGTCAGATATAGCGCGTAGTTTAGGTTAGTGGGGCAGACTTAAAAATAACGCTACTATAAAAGGTAAACGGTCGAACGGAAGGGGTTTTCTCCTAAAATATTTATGAGATAAACTCTATTAATTCCAAATTATTTATTATATAACTTATTACTGTAGCTTAATAACGACTTAAATTAGAAATTAATTCTAGGGCACTTTATATACAACATGAAAGACTCAGTATCTCTTAAACTATACCTAATTTATCGAAATCAGAAGGTAGAGAAAGTAAAAAAACGTTAA
This sequence comes from Penicillium janthinellum, assembly GCA_027569415.1. Taxonomy (NCBI): domain Eukaryota; kingdom Fungi; phylum Ascomycota; class Eurotiomycetes; order Eurotiales; family Aspergillaceae; genus Penicillium; species Penicillium janthinellum. The sequence goes on from JAPDFA010000190.1 coordinate 3,184, forward strand.
AGATAACAGTAAGTCAGAGAGTCCTCCAAGAGAGTGAACGAGATTCTCAGTTTCCGCGAATATCGCATATCTTCAAAATATCCTCTATACTTATTCAGACTTCCGAGTAACCGCAGGTAGATACGGTTAGCGGAGAAGTAGAGGGCGGTTTCGGAGCCGACAAAGTAGGTAAAACCAGAGTCGACGAAACTGTAGGTAAAACATAAGTCGACGAAGCTATAGGCAAAACCAGAGTCGTGGCTGACTTCGTTAAAGGCTCGGATTTATAGTCGGACGCAGTACATAAGCTGCCTACCTTTAATCCGTCACCTAGTATACACGACGACTCATCACTATACTAATTAAAGAAGGTGACCTACCTAGTCTGTTTCACCTTAATCGATATAGCTAGTAGACTATTTTTCGTGCTATAGGCGTCTATATTAAGCATAGAGAAGTCTTTACGGACACTATCGATAACTTTGCTTAATTCTAGAAGCTCGTTAATACCTTGTTAGTAATCTTTAATTAGGTAGTTACTTACTTAAATAGTCCTCTCCGAGGAGTTCGGCAAAAGGTTCAGAATATCCAGTGCAGCTATAGTTACCCCTAGACTATATAAGGTATTAGCCACTATAGTCGATAACCTCGAGAGTGCTACTAAAAGAGGTGCGTATATAGACGCTAGCAAAAAATATAGAGATAGATAAGCGCATTTTCCTTAACCTTTTTAGTAATAGGTTAAATGAATATTAAATAATATTAAGTATACTATAATATACAGCATCTTCGGGTTATATATTTGATTTAGTTTGCTTCACACACATACGTTGTCTAAGAAGGCATCATAATAATATTACGACACCATTTCTAACTACGCGACTTGTTCTGGCCTAGCGGGGCTAGTATCCTGCGACACTAATTTAGCTTATATCCTATACGGACCACCGCTCGCAGATTATTACGGGTTCTAGCACAGCGTTTTATTCCTAAACACGACTTAACTTATACGCCAGTCGCCGTCACGTTTTAGGTTCGGTAGGCGAGGCGCCGCTATAGAATAAAATTTAGTTCTATTCATTAGTATATAAGGTAATTTAAATACTTGGTCGCTATACAGTAAAGGTCGAGCCTTACACTTTTAGTCGGTGAGGCAGAAAAGGCAGTGCTTTAGGGGGATTAGTGCCTATAGGGGTCCGTTTTGGTAGTCGTAGGGATCCATTTTAATAGTCGTAGGGGCCTATTTTGGTAGTTGTAGGGATTAAGTAGGGCCTATTCGTAGTACTATCTCGTTCAATAATTTTTTTATAGCTAAACAAGAATACTTCGCTAAATAAAAACTACTATGTATTAAAATAACCTAATCGTCCTTACTTCCTATATCCCCGCCGCTATGCGTTAGCTTCTCGGTATGACTCTATGGATTAACACTAGGTACTGTAAAGTCTTGTTCGCTGTTAAGCATACTATATACTATATTTTCTAACCGACACAGATTAAAAGCGGCGAGGGAGCAGCCGCCACCGTACTCAAACGCGGACGCTCCGATATTTATTTCTTCCCGGGATTATAAACCTAATAGACCACAGGTACCGCTAATTGACTCGCTTCGATGTACGATCTACTACGGCCGTCGATCTGTCTCCTATCACAGAAAATACTCGCGTGATCCGATCAGATATCCAGCGGTAGGCGTTTGTTCTCGCCGACGCACGAAATGCAAGCTCTATCAAGAGAAATGGAGCGCCTCTACTATAGACCTACTGGATATTCCGGAATTACCAGAAGATTCACACAAGAGAGATACGGAAAACTCACTAAAGGAACCCCTTGCTAGCCTTTGATATAGTTGTTTAAGTGATTAGTGCAAGATACTCAAATGTCATTCCTTCCCCTCACAGGCTCTTCCCTCTACGCACTAGAATAGTGAATGGTATACTCCACTTAAGGGACTTTATGAAATATTACGCCTTCTAGCGGGGTGGATATTACCCGTCCCTCCTAGTTATCCACTTAAATTAATCACATGGTGTGCTGCTCGGCCAGAAGATACTATACCGCCTTAAGAGGAGAAAAGTGACGCCCTCTTCTGATCTTGTCTTGATTGGAAGAGATGGAAGGAGAGATGGAGGGAGAGATGGAGGGAGAGATGGAGGGAGAGATGGAGGGAGAGATGGAGGGAGAGATGGAGGGAAAAATACAGTGATTCTCGAAATCGCCTTGACCGATATACGCTGAGAAACTCTTTCCCGGCCCCACCGCCAGGACCTTAGCGCAGATCTGGATTTATTGAGCGGACCGTATGAAATTGAGCGCCCATCGTAAGATATACACTGTAGAATATTGTATCTTCAACTGTGATGTTTCATATAAGGTTACGTACTAAACTAGAATTCTGTGGTCGATCTCTACCAACTATTCGATGGCTCCCTAGCGCCGAGTAACTTCTTAGCTAGGTGACTTCGATTTTCCTTCTTAGCATAATGTGGAATTCCTTTACTGTGGAATTCCTTTACTGTACTTACACAATTGCGACGTTTATTCAGTAAGGTGGATGTAGCCTTTTGAGATACCGTACTTTTTAACTGGTCGGTTAGGAAGTGGCTTTTTGCCTTAAAACCTAGAGAAATTATATACTAAATCTACCGAGATGTTAGTAAGAAATAATACTTTTCTATAGGGATGGGTAGCGCACTTTTTAATCCGTAATGCCGAGCGCATTTTAATTTTCTCTAAGGCGCTGTATCCTGCTGTGATGTGGACCCGAGGCTTTCTTATAGGAGTGAAGTTATGGAGCGAAATTATCGTATGATCGATAGTTATCTAGGAACCCTCCTATAATATTCCTGTTCCTATAATAGCTTCACCACTGCCTTATGACTATTTAATATAGCCTAAGATAATGGTGTGTGATTATCCGAGTCTTTCGAGTCGATATCGGCCTCTCCTGTGTCTATTAGCAGCCTCACTACCGCCTCGTGGCCCTTCGACGTAGCTCTGGATAATAGCGTGTAGCCCCTATAGTCCTTCGACTCGACGTTTACCCTCGCGGTCTCTAGTAAGAGTTTCACTACCGCCTCGTGGCCCTCTGACGTAGCCTACTAAAGTGGCGTACGACTATAGAAGTCCTTTGAGTCGATATCTACCCTCCCCGTCTCTAGTAGTAGCCTTACTACTACCTCTTAGCCCTTCGAGGCAGCCCTAGATAACGGGGTATAACCCTAAAAGTCCTTTGACTCGATATCTACTCTCCCTGTCTGTAGTAAAAGCCTTATAACCGCCTTATGACCTTCCGACGTAGCGTTACTTAATAGCGTAATATTAATAGTGTCCTTCGAGTCAACTTCCACCCGCCGAGTCGTAAGCAATAGCCTTACTACTACCTTATAGCTATTTAATATAGCCTTAGATAAAGGCGTATAACCCTTTAAGTCCCTCGAGTCGATATCGACCTTTCCTATATCTATTAGCAGCCTTATTACCGCCTCTTAGCCCTTTAACGTAGCTCCGGATAATAGCGTGCGACCCTAAGAGTCCTTTAACTCGATATTTACTATTCTTGTCTCTAGTAATAGCTTCACTACCGCCTTGTGGCCCCCTAATGTAGCCTGCTAAAGTAGTGTGCGATTATAGAAGTCCTCTAAGTCGATATTTACCCTCCCGGTCTCTAGTAAGAGCCTGACTACCGCGTCGTGGCTATTCGACGCCGCCCGTAAGAATAGTATACGACGATCGTAGTCCTTTATCGAGTTAACTTCTACCCTCCCTATCTCTAGTAATAGCCTTACCACCCCGTTATAACCTTCCGACGTAGCGTTAGATAATAGCGTGGTATTAGAGGAGTCCTTCGAGTTAATATTAGCCCGCCTAGTCTCTAGTAATAGTTTCACTACCGCCTTATAGCCGTTAGACGCGGCTATAGATAGTAGCGTAAGACTATATAGTGCCCCTAAGTTAAGATCTATCCTTCTAGTCTCTAATAAAAGCTTTACTACTGTCTTATAGCTATACGACGCAGCGAGAAATAGCGGTGTTCTGCCCGCGCTATCGGTCGCCTTAACATTAGCTCCTTCCGAAATGTAGGTTCGAGCTATCGCCTCTCTCCCTTATCGGGCTACCTATAGTAGGGCTAAACTTCGAGATTTTAGCGAGTTACGTCGATAGAGGTACGGATTAAGGAGAGAATAAGACCGACGGTTAGTTTAAGCTAAGAAGTTAATATCTCTTTCTCCCTCCAGAAAATTTGCGACGGAGAGCAGTAATTTAGCAGGAAGAAGAGAGCCGTTTATCTTCGCTCTCGTGACCTCAAAAGCGCTGGATAGTGATCGCGTAGGGGATCCAGATTCGGAGCAATCTAGGTTTTCTAAATACATTTCGGGAGCTTAGGCGTGAAGTATGGTTCCTGGATTTGGAAAGCTTCTTAACGGGCATTGTTAGCGTAGGTTTAGGCAGAGTTAAGATGACTTAGACACTAAATAACCGATAACTGACTAGGACCGTCGTTTGCCGATAATGTCGCTCGTTGACGTTCTCTAAGCCAAAGAGATACCCTTATAAGGAGAAAGGAGTTATCCCAGCAGATCATCAAGCTACTTGGCGCCAAGGTGGCCTTTCCCACATGATTTGCAGAGATCCACCATGGAATTGCATAGAAATCCATGGGCTTCCTTTTCATACGCGTAATGTAATCTTACATCGCATATTACTGTGACATAGACTGCTCAATAAATGATCTGCGCTAAGGTCTTGGCGGTGGGGGCTGGAAAGAGTTTCTCAGTGTATATCAGTCAAGCCGATTTCGAGAATCACTGTACAGTCATTCTCGAAATCGCCTTGACCAATATACACTAAGAAACTCTTTCCGGGGCCCACCGCCAAGACCTTAGCGCAGATCTTTTATAGAGCTAGCCGTATTAAACTGAGGCGCTCAGTAAAATGCGCTATGTATGGTATAATAATATGACAATACGGTTACATTACTTGTATGAAAAGAGTGCCTATAGAATTCCATGGAATTTTATGGTGGATCTCTGTAAATCATATAGGGAAGGCCACCTTGCTCCAAGAAACTTAAGGATCTACTAGGAGACCTCTTTCTCCTTCTCCTCCTTTTATACGGTGTGTGCTGGTCATCACTTACGAGGTGTCTCTTCGACCCAGAGAACCTCAACAAGTGATATTAGCGGCCAACGAACATCCTGATCAGTTAACGGTTATTTGAAGGCGAACAATATCCTGAACGGCACCGAATAGTATAAGCCTGAACTAATTATCACTCACCTTTAGTCTATCGTTACCGTAGGCCCAAGAAGATGACTTCCAGTTCTCTCGTTAACCATAATAATTATAGCGTTCAACAAAGCACGGCGCTTAACCAGTAGGGCGATACATCATAATATGCACCAACACTCGGCTATACACCAACACCTAGCTATACAACAACACCTAGCTATACAACAACACCTGGCTATACCCCAACACCCGGTAACCTCCGTTAGTCACCCGCCTCCCCGTCCGACATAGGTAGCATCAACGTCGATCCCATCTCCCCTATCGATTATGCCTCTCCACAAAAAACTACTTCGCAAAAGAATAGTCTTCCGTTACTCCAGTTCGGTGATTAGGAGGAAGGTCGAATATATAACGAGGATCCACCCACTTATATCCACTACTTGATCGAGTGGAAGGTCACTCTCAATAGCAGGACGGTGGCGAAAGATATAGAACAAGATCTAGTTCTAGCCCCTCGATTTCACTAGAGGCTTTTTTTGTAACCAAAGCTCGAGGAGCTACTAGTACGAAAGTATCCGCATCGAAAACTTAAATCGGATAACACTTCTATTATCGTATCCGCCACTCGGCAGAAAGGCCTCACTCTAAGGTTTAATAGAACCGACATTAATTAGACCGCTATAGAAAAGCAGCTTTTGGATTAGGGAGACCTTTTTCTTGCTAGCAAGAAACTGAGACTGGTTGTCTCAGTCAATTACATAGAGAACACTTCGAGCTCAAACGTAAGTGGCAGGACGACTAATAAGCGGGGCATTTCGTCTGCTACCCAGCGGATACTTCAAGAGCGAGACCGACAGATCTATACCGAGGAAGCGGCTTCGGGAGAGCCGCCTGCCTAGAAAGAGGTGTATGCTTTAATACGTTGTCCTGGGTCCTATAAACTAGGCCCGCATTACTAGCAGGATCCTTATGGAAAGAAGCATTATAAGCTCTACCAAGATCAGCTAGAGAGTTTAGTTAAATATGTGCAGAGCGGTAGGATTTTACAGTCGCATAAAGATGTGCCTAGTATAATTCGCGAGTAAATCTATAGAGTAGAGAGACAACGGCTCGATAGACCGCGGGCCAATAATCGATCCATCGCCGAGACAAGCTGCCCTCCCATTACTATTACAAACGTGCTTTTAACACAAGCCCTACAAGCACCCGGGTTATCAACATCTACACCTCCAGAGGAGACTACTACTTCTTCAGTCGACTTTCCTACCATTTATATCTCAGGCCTTCTCGATATTGCTATAAGAGAATATAGCCGCTAGCAACAGTCACGTTTAGGTGATAAGGCATTAAAAGCCGAGGTCAGAAAGGCGTACGATATAGCACTAGATAATAGACTAGACTTGGCGCAGATTGATGAAGACGGGGATCCCAGTTACTTCAAGGCGCGTAGTGTCAAATAGGGTATTACTCGGCGTTTTGTCAAGGACATCAGGTACTAGGCAGAAAAATACAACAGATACGTGGCAAGCGACGCAGATATATAGTGCGAGCATTAGTTATTCTAGTGGGTTCTTTTAGGCGTCTATATAATTTGAAATATCTTCCGTGCTGCTGGTGGGGAAAATCAAAGTTCATCGATTATCAGACCTACGTTCCGGAAATGACCCTCTACGCTCGAAACCCTTGAGCCAACCATATCAACGCACCATTCGAGAAACGCATCAAAACCTTGACTTAGATTCATTTTATACTCATTCCACTTCCGCTTAATAAATCGCTTTAGCTTAGAGAAGAACTCCTCAATAGGGTTCAAATCCGGTAAATAAGGAGGGAGATACATCAGCTTAACGCCAGCATCTAAGCACATTCGCTAGATGTTCTCTGTACGATGAAAAGAAGCATTATCCATAACGAGAACAGACCTTAGCTCTGGCCATCTATTACAGTGATGAAGGAGTTGCTCAATGAAGTCTTCGAAGACATCAGCATCAGTAACGCCCTAGAAAACTCGACTCAGGATAAGTCTATCTTGAGTATACGCAGGGAGTATCTGAAAGCGTCTGTCCCGGTGGAATTTGGAGATTTAAACCGGTGTCACGCCCAGAGGTGACCAACCAGTCCGCCGAAACCCGGCCCTTTTGTCACAACCTAACTCATCCACGAAGATCAATTAGTAAGACTTGAAAGAAGATAGATTATAGAGGTAGAAGTCTCGCAAATCAGCATTCCGTTCCTTTACAATCTAGCGAGCTACTTTTTTCGACCATCCGACCGAAGCAAGCGCCCTGCTAATGCTTTAAATTATCACATGCTTTCCAAATTCGTCCCACAAGAACAAGGCCATCTCGTCTTAGTATAAGGTTAGCTTCTCTGTCAAATGTTCACGAAGAGCTTCGAGCATAGGCGGCGTGATGCTTCGCGGGCGTCTAACACCGTTTCGCGGCGCTCTAACGTTCCCGAATACTTTGAGATTAGAGGAAATGCGTACAATAGATTGCTTGCTGCAGTCAGCCGCATAGGCCATCTAAGACGTCGTTAGCGAGTTACTCTGAATCATATAATAAATAAGCTCGAGCTATAGGGGTCTGAGGTTTGGTGCCATATTGCTGCAAATGAAGAGGAGTGGTTGTCTGAATAATTATACAACGTAGACTTAGGCCAGGTCCCGAAGTGGATTAGCCCCTGGATTTGACGGGCCGATGATATATCCGACGTTACCTGCGCCGATAAATTCTATACAATTCTAGGAAAGGTGTGATTAGTGCCTGGGAGGCGACATTTTTGTACTAGGGAAACTAATTAGCTTTCACGGGAAGCAATAGGAGTCGATCTCATCTGAGAGTTATCTACGTTCACGCTAATACTGTAGAAGCGGATTAGTAGACGGTAGGAGCGGACCGAGCCGGCTTCAGTGTGACCTATTCTTGAAGGAAGTTTAATGCCAGCAGGACAGTGCCTCGTGTGGGCGGTCGGAAGCCACGGCTACTCTTAGTTCTTCCATGGTATACCGCAAGGGCACGTGCACTCAACTAACAACCCGGCTGTCCAGCCTCTGCTCAACCCCGCCTTCTCGTAACAAACTCCTAACATCGTTCCCACGACCTCCGCTTAACCATATTATTCTCTCTCTCATGTTACTTACAAATTGAAAGGTCAGAAATCATAACGCCCAATCCGACCGTAGTAGAGTCAATCCCCGATAGATCCCCGGACCCGATCCCACAACGATTATACGGTCGGGTAGATATATGCCTTGCCGGTGGAGACGGCAGCCGCGAAGCTGATGTTGGACGAAATACACCCACCTTTACATCGCCTGCCGATAGACCAGAATGCATACATTTTTGGAAGCATCGGAGAACACAATGTTGTTATTGCTAGCTTGCCGACTAGCGCATATAGCATTATATTAGCTGTAACGGTTGGGATGCAGTTACTATCTAGTTTTCACGCCATCCGCTTCGGTTTTATAGTTAGTATCGGCGGCGGAGTACCAAGCAGCCGTACAGACATTCGACTTAGGGATATTATCGTGAGCCAGCCGACCGACACTTCCGGAGGCGTCATCCAGTACGATTTAGGAAAATCGCTAAGCGGCGGCCAATTCAAGCGAACCGGAATACTTAATCGACCTCCCAAGGTTCTATTAGCCGCTCTCTCGACTCTCCAAGCATATCATCTTACGGAAGATAGCCGGATCGTAGAATTTGTTTCCAACTTACAAGCCAAAATAGCCCCCAATAAAGCTACCCGGTTCACGCGACCGACGTAAGAGGACTGTCTGTACCAAGCAGAATATGATTATGTCGTCTGCGATACGTGTGTGGCTTACGATCGATCTAAACTAGTTCCGCGACCCCCACGAGAGCACCAAGAACCAGTAATTCACTACAGACTCGTCGGATCTGTAAATCAGGTTGTGAGGGATAGCAAGCGGCGAGATCAGTTAGCTCGGGACTTAGGGATATATTGCGTGGAGATGGAAGCGGCGGGACTTATAAATGACTTTCCTTATCTAGTCATTCGAGGCATCTACGACTACGCCGACTCGCACAAGAATAAAGACTAGCAAGGGTATACAGCCGCGGTGGCTACGGCCTACACGAAAGAGCTTCTCTTGGTGGTTACAATAGACCAGGTCAACAGTACCCCAACTACACGAGACACCCTCGCAAACTCTAGTAAGAGAATATCTACAGTACTCCTTATGTAGATCGAATCGATTACTAAATAGTCATTCAAATAAATAGTTCACCGCTTTGACGTCCCACTAGACCTAACGGCTATACCAGTGATTACCAATTTTGTGGGACAGCAAGGCGAGCTCGACCAACTCTAGCATTATCTACAGCCCACGGACCCCCAGTCACGAAAGGTTACAATTATTCATAGGCTTAGGGGGATAGGAAAGACACAACTAGCGATTCGTTTCGCACGAGATCACAAAGATGATTTCACTACCATCTTCTGGCTAAGTAGGAAGGACCGAAGCACGCTATTACACTCTTTAAGCTCTATCTTACCACAATTACCAGGGTTACAAACTGACGGGGCAATGAATAATAAGGATATAGAGCAACGAGCTAGAGAAGTGTTATAGTGGTTAGCAATAGAGAGAAACTCACGCTGGCTAATCATTTTCGACAACATCGATCAATACTCCCCCTTCAGTAGCCCCATTAGCGATACATATGATATTACCGAATTCTTCCCTAGAGCCGACTATGGCTCTATTATCATTACCTCTCGGCTATAAAGATTAACAGAGCTAGGAAGGTCATTCCCTATCCATAGACTTAACTTAACGGATACGATTAAACTGCTCTTACAAAGCAGCCATCTATTAATAAAGAATCTAACTAAGGAGATCGAGAGCCATCCAGGTATTAAGAGGCACAATACTCAAACCTTATTAATAATACTAAGTAATCAATACAGATACTTTTGCTCTTGCGAGCCGTCTAGATAGGCTTCCATTAGCAATAGTTATTGCCGGGGCGTTCATACGTGAAACCGGAACCAGCATTTATAAGTACTTACAGTTTTACTAATCATCTTAGTCCGACTTACAGCTACAATCATATCCTAAACGCCAGTACCAGCAAGGTAATATGCTACAAACATAGATGATCTTATATAGTGAGATTCAGAAGCGCGACCCGAACGTAGCGACACTGCTACTATTTCTTGCTCATTTTGATAATCGAGATATCTGGTATGAATTAATACAAAGCAGCCATCATAGCTCACATACCCCACTCTGGCTAAAAAGGACAATATCGAGTGGACTTACGTTCAAAACTAGTGTTAAGACCCTAGTTGGGCTCTCTTTTCTTGAGACTAAGGAACAACGCGGAAGCTATATAATGCACCCAGTAATACAAGACTGGTGCATTCACCTTACCAGCAGAGACAAGAATATGAATTCTCTCTAGCTTAATGAACTAGCACTTATATATATTAGGTATACTGCTCCCAGGGTGGGTAACAGAAAGTATCTCGAACTTCAGCATCGTCTTCTTCCGCACGCGAAACATATGGGCCATAAGGACTAGTCAGAGGGGAATATTAGAGTGTAGGAAGCATTGCATCGATTAGGAAATCTCTTCAAAGCTCAGGGAAAGCTTAACGATTCGCTTAAGATATACCAACAATCACTAGCTGGCAAGGAGAGAGTCTTAGGTCAAAATCATACTTCCACGCTTAATACAGCTAGCGATCTGGGGAACCTCTATAGAGAATAGGGAAAGCTTAAGGAGGCAGAAGATATTTACCGGCGAGCAATAGCCGGCTATAAGAAGGCTCTCGGTCCGGATCACCCTTCTACTTTCGATACAGTCGGCAACCTTAGGAATCTCTACAGAGATCAGGGGAAACTTAAGGAGGCAGAGGAGATATACCAGCAAGCACTCGCTAGCAAGGAGAGGATCCTAGGTCGAGAGCATACTTCCACTCTCAACACAGTCAGCAATCTTAGGAACCTCTACAGAGATCAGGGGAAACTTAAGAAGGCGGGGGAGATATATTAGCAAGCATTAGCTAGCTATAAGAAGACTCTTTATCCAGATCATCCTTTCTTTCTTGATACAGTTAGTAATCTTGGAACCCTCCACCGAGATCAAGGCAACCTCAAGGAGGCGGAAGAGATATACCAGCGAGCCCTAGTAGGCTATAAAAATTATCTAGGCCAAGATCATCCTTCTTTTCTCACCATAGTTAGCAACCTTAGGGGTCTTTACAGAGATCAAGGAAAACTAGAAGAGGCGGAGGAGATATATCAGCTAGCACTGACTAGCAAGGAGAGAATTCTAGGTCCATATCACACTTCTACTCTCAAAACAATCAGCAATCTTAGGAGTCTCTACAGAAACCGGGGAAAGCTAAAGGAGGCGGAGGAGATATACCAGCGAGCATTAGCTAGCTATGAGAAGGCTCTTAGTCCAGATCATCCCGCCGCTCTGAGTATAATTGGCAATCTTGAGAGTGTCTACCGAGAAGAGAGTGAACTGAATAAGTTAAAGGAAGCTTACAGCGAGAACTAGCTAGTTATAAGAAGGAAACATGTCCAGGAAATCAAACGTGGCGTGTTATACAGGGATAAACAGCACAAGGCAGCTTAGATCAAAGTTAGTATTTACAGTAGTTCTCGCCATAGTGGGTAATGTTTCTATTTTGCGATATTCCAGGTACCGGGTGCGGTACCTTACATTCTCATATTCAGGGCGGGGTTCACTTCCACTCGGCTATTGCCGTTCCGGAAGGTACGAAGTAGCTGTTTCTCACTCCGCAATAGAGTTCCATGACATTCCATAGTCTTTTTACATGTACAGTATTACTCAATACGACGGAGATTTCTAAAGCTTTATAATGTACAAGGCGCATTCTACTGCGCCCCTCAGTTTTACGTAGTCCGCTCAATAAATGACCCGCGCTAAGGCCTTAGCAGTGGGGCTTGAGAATAGTTTTATAGTGTGTATTAGTCAAGGCGATTTCGAGAATGACTGTAAAGGAAACGGGATCAGTCTGATTTGCTGATAGTGAGGGGTAAAGCGAGGCTTATTATCACCTATTTCCCTAGCGTAACTAAGTCGGGCGATAGTACTTCTAGTTGATAACATACGCCACGCCGATTAGGCGCGCAGTTACATTCAGCCAGGGCCTAGATTTACGATCTACGCTGAGGTGTAAGTATAATAGCTCTGTTTCTGGGTCGTCGAGGAGACCAGATCACTATCACCGAGGGGGTTATATATAAAATCGCTAGAAGCTTTGATAAGAACGTATTAGCACTACTTTTGGATTAGACTATCTGTTTAGCCTTACCTAGGACGACGCTTACTAGACCTCTCGTCTAAGTTATACTTCCTCTTTCCTATTCGAATATCATACTTAGAAACATATTCCTACAGTCTTTCTAGTGAGATTAATCCGACCACATTTTTCCCTTAGGCTAGGTTATCTCTTCTGCAGACAAATAATAAGCGCTCTTTTATCGCCGCTTCGTAAGTCTTATTTATATCCGGAGTCCCAATACCGAATTTATTAATTAGTATAAAAATATACTCCCTAGAAAGGTCCTATAGCAGCAATTACAATAGGAGTCCACCTTCCGCGCTAAACTTATAATAAGTCCGAAATTCAAAATCAAAAACAACTATCACCTCTCGATATAACTAGAACTATATCCTTAGAATCTTAGGGATTGTGCGGCGTATAGATAAATAGTTTTTACTCTCTATTAGGCTAATATAAGCGAGATCTTCGAAGCCTAAGGCTAAAGGTAGTAGGGGATCGGGCGTTCTACCTAGGTATATTTCTATCTCGACTAGCTTAGTGGGACTATCCCTTATTATAATACGTATATTAGGACTTCGGGAATACTGACTAGAAGACTAGTCCGGCGGGACCTCGTTTGTTTCTAGTTACTCTACTATAATAAGGTCGAGATTAGGTTCAGTTTCTTCCACTAGGGCTTCGAGGCGACTAATAATAGGATTTAGTGCGGTGGCAGTATCCATAAATGTTCTCTAATTATTAGGCTAGATAATAATTTACTCTGTAAACCCCTCTGAGACCGTATTTATCTAACTCGAAATCATCGTCTAGATATCGCTAAAGAAATAGTATAAGATTTCTCTTATAACGCTAAGGGAAGTTAGATATTATATAGCTAGTTAACCTAGACTAAAGACCTTTTCTAGAAAAAGATGCCTCTATTGCTAATCGTGTTAGTTACGTGTTAGATAGTTAAACCTATTTTTAGCTACTTCTTCCGGGTTGATCGTCGAAAATTCTACGAGATTAAGATCTTCTTCTAAGTATCTTAGAAGATTATATAGAATCTTATGTAGCTAGCCCGAAAGGTCTTTAACTTGGCCCTTATCGATTATATAGAATTCCTCTCTATATAGTAACTTAATAAACCCTTTAGTAATACTTTTGTGTATGTCTTCGTTTACTAGCGCGGTGATCTCTTCCGTTTTGAATCCTAGACGCTTAGCTAGTTTTGCTAATTTTCTTAGGCTATAATCTTCGGTGGACCATCCAAAATTATGTAGATTAATTTTCGCGCGACGCTATTAATAGATGAAATGTCTAAATACAAAAAGCTAAAGTTATATTATACAGAGTAGGAAGGAGTTTACGGATTGTTCTATAGTTCTAAACTTGTGCTCCGATTTCTGAATCTTAAATATAACTCTATCTATACACTAGTGACGAAGTATTACCTATCTAAAGCTTCTAGTGAACTTTAGATAGAGTTAACAGAGTGCTTTTACTAGTTCCTTAAGAAAGAGGGTGTCTTAAGTTAGTATATTTAAGGATATAATCCTCCTAGGCGTAGAAAGAAGTCGGTCTCATATAGCCTCACGTTGACTAACTCTAGTAATAAGGGCGAATATCTAACGTGACTCTATAAGATTTAAAATACGGCGCCGATCGGCTAATAATATTTAAGGCATTAATCCTTTAACTAGATAGACAGAAGTAGGGTCTATAAATAATACATCTTCTCCCTCGAAAATCCGTAACTATCTATCGTGTATATAGCGTAAATAACGGTGTAAGAGCTATGTTAATTAGTAAGTGACCTAAAAGGAGATAGAAATAACTCTACCTCTAGACACTTTAGTCCGAGCATTCTCTTAATTTACGTTATCTTTATAGGCTTCTATAAACCTATAAATAGTAGGAGTCTATCTAGGCTTTCTAGAAGAGTTATATCGCGCTATAAACGCCAGATATCTTAACGCCGGCTATTAGATTTTAGCTTTACTCGCTATTTCCTTTCCTAGGCACTATTTTAGGCAATTTAGTATAGCCTAAGTGTACGATAAATTTCACTATTAGTAAGGTCGAGACTTTTTACTGACTCTTCTCTAAGCTAAGTAAGCGCCTCGGAAGGAATTACTATAATCTCGTTTAGAACTACTTTAATATAGAAGTAAATCTATACTTACTATTAAGATAGAGATCTATAAGCTATTTTCTCTCCCTAAATAACTTAGTAGCTTTTAAGCGGTATTTCCTATAGATATAAGTTAATTATACGTTACCTTTAAGAAGTAGTAGTGGTTAATTTATTAGGTCTAAGAGGGACTCGCGAGAGAGATTTAATAGCAAAAGCGCCCGTAATAACGCTTCCGGGTCTATCAACGCAGTAACTCTATATTCCGGCTCAAGACTACTATAACCCTTAATTTCAAAAATCTTATAAATCCGCGCTACGTTTCGTTTATCTAATAACCGGGATCTAAGGACTAGATTTATTTCAAACTTTAAGCGGTGAATTTTAATAATCACGTACCCCTAGTAAAATTAAAGCCTTTAGGCGGCGAGTATATTAGTGCGGTGTCCGAGAGGATTATCGAAGGCGTCTATTTTATTAGGTTCTAGCTAAGCGGTAGAGTCGGGTCTTAACTAGGGCTACGACACTATTTTAATTCCCTCCCGTAAGGAACGACAAACTAATAAACTTAGACCTAAAACACGATACTTAGCTTACTTATAAATAATCGCTAGCCTTTACTATACTACCTTTAAAGTCGCCCGCCGAAGTCGCGAGATAGATCTTACGAAAAATAGACTCGAACACGAAACGAGATACTATTCTACTAAATCAATTATAGCGAGGAGCAAATTATATCGTTTAAACTACGGTATAAGCAAGCCCGCCGATAAAGGCGCTCGAAAAGAATCTAGCGTACAGAATAGGGATTCCTATTAAAGTAAGCGAAACAAACGCGCCTATAGTATATTCTAAGAAAATTTCGCCTAATAAATACCATAAATTATATAATATCGATTAGGCTAGGCTAGGAGTAATAGCGTTAAAGGACATAGAGAACTTACCTATTTATCTTATCAAAGTCGACGGAGTCCGAAATTCGGGATCTCCTAAAGGTTTAAAATTCGCTAGTTATAAGAATCTAGTATCCCTAATTAATCACTTTCTATCTAGAGAGCAAATTTATTTAGTCTATAAGTATAAGTACTTAGCAATCAGTCTCGGTTATATTATAGGTATAGTTTAGTTCAGTGAAGTAGATATAGCGATAGTCTATAGAGAGATCCTAGAAGGGATTAACTATATCCATTCGGCACTAAAAATAGCGTATAGATTACTAGATTTAAGTAATATTCTTCTTACTTAGCAAGGCGAAGTCAAACTAGGTATATCCTTCCGACGCGATTAAAATATTACTAATCACGAGAAGTAAATATTAGTAAATACCTACTAGATAACTATACTTCTAACACGATTTAGAAGGATATTAAGGATATTAGGTTAATTATAGTATTCCTAAGCGATCGTCCCGCCTTAATTTATAACTCAAGCCTTAACGTCGATACGCCGCCTCTTCCAGGGCTAGCGCATTTATTTGTTCAGAAAACTAAAGAAGAAATAACTATCGACTAGTTATTTAAGGTTAGTCTTTCTTAGCAAGCTAAGGGTTACGAATAGGAAGTGGCTCGCAGGAGCAATGGGAAAGACGAAGTCCTACTGGATAGTAGAAGATGAGATGCATGAATTGTTATAGTCCCTTAGCTAGGATATCTTTAT
>JAPDFA010000191.1:0-18785 GCA_027569415.1 Penicillium janthinellum
CCCCCCCCCCCCCCCCCCCCCCCCCCCCCCCCCCCCCCCCCCCCCCCCCCCCCCCCCCCCCCCCCCCCCCCCCCGGCCCCCCCCCCCCCCCCCACCCCCCCCGCCACCCCCCCCCCCCCCCCGCTCCCCCCCCCCCCCCCCCCTTCTTTCTACTTGAATTGACCTGTCTGGGGTTATGGTTTAACTGTATACCCCCCCCCCCCCCCTCCCCCCCCCCCCCAAGTTCTTTGATCTCGATTGCCTGCCAGTCTGGTGCTACCCTCCCGTAATCAATCACTAATCTCCTCCCATCAATCAATTCTCACTACTGTAGGTTGCTCGCGTTTAAAGTTTAGGATGCCGCCCGGTTCGGGATGCGCCCTTTGCGCCTGTCTTTTCTTTTGCCGCCGCGGGCCCATGCTCAGCTGGTTCTGGAGCGCGGAGACCTCATAAATTAGAGGTGTATGAGATCCATTTGAATATATCCGGATGTCGATGATCGAGGACGGAATAATATGTGGGCAGGCCGAGGTGCTGCCTGTAATATGCTGAATGCTAAATGCTGAGTCCTCCATCGTACTAGTGACAGGCTATATACTCCCAGGGTAAACAACCCTCTTCATAAGTTCATGGCGGCATACCTCGTCCCCATAGCGCGCCCGGGTGGCTTCTCCCACCCAATCTGGCCCAGAGCACTCCATGGCGGCATGGCCGTGCGCACAAATAACAGACCTGCATGGATCGCCATCCCGTCCGGTCGCACTCGTTTGGCTGCGGGGATGATCCGCAGGTGAAGAAATCCGGCCCCAGTTCAGGTCTGAGGAGGGCAGGAGGCCAAGCGGACTGAGGACGAGCCGACGAACTACTACTCCGTGGACCGGAGTACGTACATCCTCAGTGATCATCAACCATGTGGCTGAACCGCAGATGGAAGTCTTAGTCGACTGTCTTAGTGTCTTGACGACGGCGAAACATCATCCCTACCGTGGCTAGTTCGCGATATTAGGGAGTCGATTGCCTGTTGTTCTCATTGGTTAGGGCAATGGCCTGATTAGGTCTCGTGTCTCAACCGGGTGGCCTGACTCTTGAGGCTGTCAGGCTCCGAAGGCGGGGGTTACTCCGCCGACCGCCGCAGAGTGAAGCCAGCGAAGGATGGGGGGAACGCCCGTTAAATAGCCGATCGTCTCACAGTCTCACAAAGCTGAGAGAGGACATATCCGTAGGTTTAGAGGTGACACGTCGGAGGTCGCTACACCACCCGTCACAAATTTTCATGCACTGGGACTGAAACTCAAGAAAGAGCCTGTGTCGAATCATCCTCCCATCCGCTGCTCATAGCCTATCACTGTTTGATCGTATCCGAGACCCCGATTCTTTGCATACGATGGACGATACGCCTATGTTCGATGTGGCCGGGGAATGAACAATGTCTACAAGGTGAGGCAGATGGTCTCAAATGGCCAGTGGCCCAATTAACTCGCTCGCGTGAGCACTCTGTAATACGCTGGACTGGAGAGACGCAATATTCACTCCAGAATGTGTCCTCAATACTCCGCGTCCGCGTACTTGGGCGTACTTCCATCTACGATCTCACATTATTATTACGCTCTCGGGCGCTCTTCGGAGTAATGGGGCGAGGTCTTCCATCACCGCAAATGACTGGCTGTCAATGGCAGACGCCTCGGACATGGTGGATCCTTCGGTCACAGACCCTTCCCTCCTCCGGAGTACGGAGTAGGCGATCAGAAATGGTGCCATGATATCAACGCCCAAGGTTTCCGATCGACATCCCTGCAGGCGACTATTGGGGTATACTATTTGTCAGAGCTCGACACGAAGGCGCAGCATCAGCATGATCTGGAAGATCGACTGGAGCCGAGAAGCGTGATGATGTCGATGAGTGTACCAAGCATCGACAGTCGACTCCGTAAACCAGTCTCGAAAGTCCGACACCAATCACTCCAACGCTCCCCCTCGTCAATAACTTCGCAGAATTGCAGTTGGACTGCAACGGATTGTGCCCGGCCCCCTAGTCAATCCCAATTATCCCAGCGAGGCAAAACCAATTATGATTCGCCATGTCAAATCGGCCGATTATGAGATCCATCCTCCATAACTCCATAACTACAGTACGCGTCCATGCAATAATAACCACCATGTAAGGGTTCATGTGCCCCGTTCGGCCCATGGAACGGGCGTTCCTAATGGCATATGGACCTCGTCCGACCAGCTAAAAGGTGGCACTGTTTCCCTGGTCTGTTCAGAGTGGCCACATTTTCAATCTTCGAGCATCGCCCCCGTAAGCCGACCATTATTGATGCATTTGGAATCCATTGAAGTGTTTCGCATTCGCATTGGGCAACTGGCGACTCCGTACTCCGGTCGTACCCCGGACAATTACCAGAATCATAACATAGTAACTAACTAGTAATAGTTATACGCAAGTGATCGTACCCAATTCCGTCTCACCCTATCATTTGCGGTATCCCCGCCGTTATCGTATCGCCCATGATCGGATCTCTCCCACTTCTCCACGGGGATCCATACTACGATCAGCCTTAGCTCTCCCCTCTTTCGTTCCCTGTTTTGCCGTCTTCCTTCTTATGCAACTCCACATCCCCTTCGAAACGTTCATCTCCCTTCTCTATCAGTCTGCTGTCCCGGCGTCATTACCGTGGGGCATCCACTACTTTCCACCGTCATCTCTCACCCTCCCCCAATCTTCCTCAGCCGCCCTCTCGGGCTTCTTCTCCAGAGCTCACAACTGGGGCCCTGACAAATGACCCCAGTAACCCACCCCCACACACCGGACTTCCGCCGCCTCCCGTAGGAAACATCTCACACACACACACACGCACACGCGGCAATGGGGCTGTGGTGTTCTTCTTTCTTCACACTCCTCTCCCTCATCGCTGTGCCTGTGCTGGCGGACGTCTCGGTGTTGCCCACGAACAGCACCACCGATCTGGCCTGGTCCAGCTCCGCGCGCTTCCGCATCCAGGGTTCCAGTCCACTCAGCGGCCAGATCCTCGCCCCATTGACGCATTACCTCGTCAATTTATCTTCCAGCCAGGCCCAAGTAAGACCTCGTCTCAGATTTTCGGCATTGTCGATATTTTTTCTTCCTTTCTCGTTGATCTCTGTCCCCTTCATATATCCATTGGCCCAACACTCATGCTAATTGCCTACCTTCCAGGGGTTTGACGTCGCTGGCACGCTCACCGAGGTGACTGCCACTAACTCTTTGGGCATCAACAGCACCGTCATTGCTTGCATCCCCTGTGACGATTCTTCTGCAGATTATCCAGGAGAGCTAGGTGTCGACCAGACTGTCCAAGGTGTGATTACCGCTGCCCAGCCCGCTGCAGCTATCATCCTCTACAGTGCATCTGCTACGCACTGCAACTTGACCACGAATGATCAAACCGAGGCATATCGCTACATCTTCACATTCACCCAGTCAAACGCCTTCGCCGCCCTCAACCAAACCCTAGTGACTGCTCCTAACAAGACTGTCTCTATCAATCCCACAATGTCGACGTATACGGCGGCTACGACGGCTGACCCCGGTTCCACCAACCCTGGTGACAGCCCAAACACAGGTGGGTACTCTTCCCTCTCGTATTGCAGGCGTCTCCCTCGAAGTGGCTCGTATTGATTACTCTTTGCAGCGATGATTATTCTGTACAGCATCACAGGTATCATCACCGCCCTTTTCCTGGGCATCATTATTACCGGAGCCGTCCGAGCTCACCGTCATCCTGAGCGATATGGACCTCGCCGGGTCGCTGGCCGGCCACGGCAAAGTCGAGCAAGAGGGATAGCGCAAGCCATGCTTGACACTATCCCTGTCGTCAAGTTTGGCGACAACACCAACGACGTCGACGCCGCAAAACGGGACGTCGAGATGGCCAACGCAGATGATCCCAACGGCGCGCACTCCCCTCCCAGCTCGGAAAGCATTTCCGACGTCGCGACTCCACACGAGACTGAATTGCCTACCTCTGAACACCCAGTCACTGAACCCGCTGCAAGCACTACGTCCGAGTCCAATCCCAACGCTGCCCCCGATGGTGGGAACTTCTCCTGCCCGATCTGTACCGACGACTTCATCAAGGGCCAAGACCTGCGGGTCCTGCCATGCAACCATCAGTTCCACCCCGAGTGTATCGACCCGTGGCTTGTCAATGTATCCGGCACTTGTCCCCTTTGGTGAGTTTTTTTTTTCCTAGTGCTACGCCTTTTGTCACGCAAGACATTGTGCAAAACACCATATCGTCAAATGTCCAGACTAACCATCTCTTATAGCCGCATCGACCTCAATCCGCCCAAGCCGGAGGAGAATGCTGAGCACGAAGGCGAGAATGCCGAATCACAAAACACGGACACTGTAGCCGACGAGATTTCAACCCCAATCACCCCCGGCGTCCAAAGTAGCCGACACTCCCACCGCCTAACAAACTACCTCCACGGCCCGCTCAACGCCCGCCGTATGCGCAACGCCACCGTGGAGGAGCGTCTCGCTGCGCTCCGTCACGTCCGCGAAGCCAACCAAGGCGAAGCGACCGGCGAAGACGACACAACCAGACCCAATCGCAACCGCTTGTCAACCCGACTCCGTGACCGATTCCGTATCCGCACACGCGCCCACGGGGTCGACCTTCCGACTCCTGTTGAGAGTGGTGCGGCGACACCCACCGTGCCACCCGCTGCGCATACTACGAACTAGCCCTCTCAGTCGCGAACGCCCATGCATGAATAACGACACTCCTTACCTGCTTTTTCGCTTCTTCCATGCACTTCGGATGAACTTTTGATGATTTGACGTTTTTTCCGTTCTGATGTTGACAGCTCCATACATTGCGATTTTGATTTGGCAACCGGCGTTTGGTGGATGTGCTTGTACCAACTTACCAAGAGATGTCACAAACCTTGGACAACTTGGGTTTGGATCTTTGGTTTGGATTTGGATTTGGGCTTGGAATCACATATCTCGGTCAGAAGGACGGCGTTTCTATGAGACTGGAGGAGAAAAGATTTTTGCCTGTGAGATTTTACTTGTGGCTCGTGCTTTTTTCCATTGACTTTTCGCTGTGGATATTTCTTTCCTTCGCTTCGCGGCTTCCAGTGTGTTGCGTTGTATATAGGATCTGTATATTTGCGGGATAGGGTCTTGTAGATCCCATTTATTTGCTGTGCATATGAAGATTTACCTTGTTTTTACTTTTCATTCTCGGTTTGCTTGGTATGAGCATGACAGGTAGGGTTGACATTCTCGTAATGCTGGTTTGAGGTGAGCACACAGTCGTCTTCGAGATGGATGGATTCAATGTCATGGATGTAAGCTGAGACTGGAATGGCCGTGCCGCCCCCTGCCCGATATATACGACCTCAATTGAGTCAACCGCCCCATGGGCCAAGGTACCTACTTACCGGCCGCAGATATCTCCTATCTATAAACACCGGTAGCTCCCGTCTCGAAATTGATGTCTAGAAGCGAAGCAAAAGGTCATCATGTGAGGACGGGTATATGTAGAAATGCACTCTGGCAATGGAATCCGCGGATCGTCCGGCGCATTTGCCAGAGCTCCAGGTGGGTTGAAGCGAATGGATATCACGGGGTAACGCTTCTTATCTTTGCCTTACCGAAGATCGAGATCTTGTTCTCGTCGTCTCCTCCAGGTCTCCGCATGGGCGATTGCCGCGGGAGGGCTCTGATACAGGTAGGGTATACCTCCGATGATATATTTACATGTACCCAGTCACTGCCAGGGCTGTACCTGGTACCGCCCATGGGTATGGGTGACGATACATCAGGAAAGTTCAACCGGTGGGAGGGATTACCATGTTACCCCAAATTTCAAGGAAACCGCACCCCCGGACCGCGATTGCTCAGACTTCAGACTTCCAAGCAAGTACAGTGGAGCGCGGTTAAAAAAGTGCGGAGGCGGGAAGGCCCCGACACGGGGCCTGATGGATTCAATCGCCTTCCAAGGTTACCTCTGAAAGTCTAGTTACAACACCGAATAGCATTCAATTTGCACGAAACAGGGACATGTCTGCAATCGTACTGGCCCGGTCAATGTACTCGTTATTATCAACTCATTTCTCCACGAGTCCCCTGGGGCATGAGAATAACCACCCCCCCAACTCACTGAACTAGCCTGACATCATCGCGAAAAGCCGGGGAAGAATCCGGAGGAGGAACGGCTGGAGTCGGAGCAAGTCCCGGGAGCCACGAGTGCGCCACGAGGAAGTTACGACTGCAGAAACTTCGGATATGAGGATCAGAGTCCAGATCCAGATCCAGATCCATTTGCTCTGGCTTACCTGGGGTTAAACAAATTACTAGTTGAATATTGATGATAGTAATGGACCGGGTGGGCGGGATTGTACTACTTAGTACTTACTGCACCTGGGTATTAAACTGCAAAGTAGTTTTGTGCAAACCAGTTCATAATTTCATGGTTAGTCCCTGCAGAGGTCCGAGATCGTCATTATTTTGCCTTTTGGGTACCTGGATTCCTGGAGGCTGGGAGGGTTTCTTCCTGACTGCTCTCCAATTTTTCCCTCCCCAATTTTAGGGTGGTGCCCTAACCGACGATGGGAGTGAGATGCGGATGAGGAGATGAACAACTGAGAACTTGAGAAGTACAGCTGGGTTCTCCTCATGGGGGGTGAAACCGCCAACACGGTTGGGGCTGGGAGAGGGCTACATCGTCTATACTGTACAAGATACCGATTAGATCATAAGACCAGAGATTATGCCTGTTACATAGTGATCCTTGCTGGTTGTGAAGCTAATCAGCCTCTTGTGGTTGCTATTTTACAACTACTGGAATACTGTACCTAGGGACCTGCAAATGCGGCATTTTCTATCTGCACTGTTCAACATCTCCAACATCTAGAAACATGACCGCTCGTGAAACACCATGGCATGCGGCATGCATGATCACTGACTCGGCGCTGTCAGGCTGTCAGCGGACCTTCCAGAAGGGGGCTCCACTGCGTCTTTTTTTTTTTCTGCTCGGCGTGATGACACACGAGCGGCGCGGCGAGCCTGTCGGAGGCTGAGCAATCGGTCTTTCTCCAAACGGGCCCAGATCCTCCAGCCTCCAGGTGTGCCGGGTATTATTTGGCTGAGTCTAGGACTCTAGGATGAATAATAGTATGTGACAAATTTACGAGGATTAAGTAGTTAACTTATGGTCTTTTCTTTCTTGCATTATTACCGAGTATCATTATATCATATCATGCTAAGGATTGGAAAGGTGAACTATCATTGATCCATCAAGCTGCATAGCTTATCATGCCGCAAGGAGCATCCAGTCTTGCAGACAGAAGATGGAAGATAAGCAGGCGGTTAATTGGAACAGTACTTTCTACGGAGTACTCGCACATGCGCTCTAGTCTAGTTATCTCCCAGCGCAATGTCATGCCCGTTTGAGCAAAACGAAGCATGTGAACTCCACAGGGTCTCGCGGTGCGCGCGTCATGCGACGAAGAGACGGAAGTTCCTCGGCTGGTGTGCGCCCGAGGGACGATGAGCTTCAGGGGGGAATCGCCGAGGGATCTATTAAATGGAGGGTATACTCTGTATTTCTTTAAAGAGAAATCCATTTGTGATTCTTCTATTCCTCTTCACTCTGGTTGCGTGGATTCTGTATACCTCCTACTACATCTCCACGGTTATCCTCGTACTATTGCCTCGCCGACAATCGCGTCGGCCCTGATTTACCTCATTTACCTGATTTAACCGCCCGGTGCTCCACCCCCTCATTCCTCTCCTCACGCTCAATCCGGTGAACGCAAGCAGCAAGGGTTTTTTTTCCCTGGGTTCTTGCGGTGACCCTTTTCCGGGGAAAAAGACAGCACCTAAGAGGCTAAGAGGGCTAAGAGTCGTATTCGGTGTTGCGGAAAACAGCTGCAGGGGAGATTGAATTGGCTCCGGCAGTGACAGTATTCTCATTACGTGGAATTGGAGAAGTCTATTTCCAGAATTTCAGATATTCGAATTTAATTCGAAATTACCTCGAATTTGCCTCGAATCTTATTCGGTTTACCCCATTGGATCGTCGATTATTCGTTGTGTCGCCCGTGTCGACCATTCACCAGGACCAGGCAACGCAACCTTGCCATCATGACGACCTCCCGTCAACATCAAAACCCCTCCTCCTCCTCCTCCACTTCTTCCCCTTCCCCTTCTTCTTCTTCCTCTGCCATTGCTCGTCTTTCCTCCCTCTCCTCACACATCATGGGTTCCAACGGTTCCTCCTCCGTCTTCACCCCGGCTGCCATCGCCGCGGCCCCCGAAGACCCTCTTTTTGGCTTGATGAAGGCCTATCGCGAAGACCCCTCCGATAAGAAGGTTGACCTGGGCATCGGCGCTTACCGTGATAACAATGCGAAGCCCTGGATTCTGCCTGTCGTGAAGAAGGTGAGTTCGAATGCGCATTCACTATATGCAATTATTTCACTCGCCATATTCTTGCTATCTACAATTAGTGATGAATCGCATTGGGTAACACGTTGACTGACTCAACGCTTTTCCCGCAGGCTGATGACGCCATCCACAACGACCCCAGCGTGAATCACGAATACCTCTCCATCGGCGGGTTGGCCGACTTCACCTCGGCCGCTCAGAAGCTCATCGTCGGCGCTGACAGCCCCGCGATTCGCGAGAAACGGGTATGTCGATCCGAGCCATCGGCCACCTCCCATGTCTCGCTCATCCTGGCGCTTTCGTCTTTCCCACACACACTACCCTAAAACACAGAACGAGCTCGCACGATCTTTCAATTGCTCCACGCTAATGCACCTCCGCACTCCTACAGATCTGCACCCTCCAAACCATCTCGGGAACCGGCGCCGTCCACCTGGGCGGTCTTTTCCTCTCCAAGTTCCACCCCGCGCAGCCCAAGCCTACCATCTACCTCTCCAATCCCACCTGGGCCAATCACCACCAGATCTTCACCAATGTCGGCCTCACCCTCGCCCACTACCCCTACTTCTCCACTGAGACCAAGGGCCTCGACTTCGACGGCATGATGGGCGCGCTGCGGGCAGCGCCGCTCGGCTCCATCGTCCTCCTGCACGCCTGCGCACACAATCCCACAGGCGTCGACCCCACGCAGGAGCAATGGAAACAAATCGCCGCCGTCATGCGCGAGCGCCGCCAATTCCCCTTCTTCGACACCGCCTACCAGGGCTTCGCGTCCGGCGATCTGGTCCGCGACGCATGGGCGATCCGGTACTTTGTCGAGCAGGGCTTCGAGCTATGCGTTGCGCAGTCATTCGCGAAGAACTTTGGTTTGTATGGTGAGCGCACGGGTGCGTTCCACTTTGTCTCGGCGCCTGGTGCGGATGCTTCCACTGCTATTCAGCACATCGCGAGTCAATTGGCGATCCTGCAGCGCTCGGAGATTTCCAATCCCCCCGCGTATGGTGCGCGCATTGCCAGCAAGGTCCTCAACGACCCCGTACTCTTCAAGGAGTGGGAGGAGGATCTGCGCACGATGAGTGGACGTATTCAGGAGATGCGCCGCGGTCTGCGGGAGCGGTTGGAGAAGCGTGGTACACCTGGCACTTGGGACCACATTACGACTCAGATTGGCATGTTCAGCTTCACGGGGTTGAATGAGAAGCAGGTGAAGATTCTGCGGGATAAGTGGCACGTTTACATGGTGAGTCTACTGAGAGCCTACTGAAGGACCCCCCTATCCCTCCCCTCTCAAGTCGGAGTATTGACCCAAGTGCTAACGTTTCTCTTTCAGACCAAGAATGGCCGTATCTCCATGGCGGGCCTGAACACACATAACCTGGATTACTTCGCCGAAGCCGTGGACAGCGTGGTCCGCGAGACCTCGTGAGCGACATACCACCAGTTCACCTCGCTTCAGCGAAAATAATCCGGCTCGGCGTTTTCTCTTCCATCGTTGATGGACAACGTTTTTGCTTTTCTTCTGATACTTCTCCTTTCTTTGGGTAATGGGGGACATCGCCCTCCTTATGCATCGGGATTACATGTAGATCTACGGCTTGGAATACCAGCAAAATTTGGGGACTTTTCATACATCTTGATAGCTTCGAGTATAGTAAATCATTTATATGGCCAATACAGACTAGACTCAAGTTACCATTTGACCCTCTTGGGTCTACGTAAATTGACCTAGAACTACCTTGCTCTATCTCATAGATAAACTCAGTGCTTATCCTACTCGGTATGCTCTTGTTTCAGTCCCCAATGGCTATGATGAATGCTCTAACACTTCCTACAGGGCATGCCAGCCGCAATGCCAATGCAAAAACAACATAATCGCTAGCAGGTACGAAAACAAACACCCATCATCTTCCTCGATATGATCTTCCCGCTCACCCGGGCAAACGCAAACCGCTTCGGAAGACATCTCTCCTCCCCGCTCAAAACACCAGATCCCACACCACAAGCCACGTACACAGTCCAACGGTCCCCCAAAACACCGCCTGCGCCG
Organism: Penicillium janthinellum; assembly: GCA_027569415.1. Lineage (NCBI taxonomy): Eukaryota > Fungi > Ascomycota > Eurotiomycetes > Eurotiales > Aspergillaceae > Penicillium > Penicillium janthinellum. The sequence continues at coordinate 10,470 of JAPDFA010000191.1, forward strand.
TACTCCGGCGCTCCGTCGCGCGCTTGAGCTCCTTATTTCCCCGATCCACGTTGCTCTGCGTGGTATCCACGTCGCTGACTAGCTGCGAGATATACTCTTCCTGCGTGGCTAGATGCGAGACCAGGGTTTCTTGGAGAGAGGATATTTCCAAGAGAGACTTTTCGGCGTTTCTGGTTGGGTGTTAGTGTCGGGTGAAGGGAACTCCCACCCCAAGAAGAATAACGTACTGTACTTTCCCCAATGTATCCTCATAATGCCTCAACATGGAATCGTTCTCCTCGGCAAACAACTGTAATTGCTCCGGGGATAACTGCGCCTCGATGCGCGCCGTCTCCGCCTCACTCAGCACCGTCGCATCAGGCGCCTCCGCCGCCGAGAACGAAAATGAAGACGATGAACTCGCCAACCCTCCACCCCCAGCTGATACCTCACCCCCCTTCCCTTTGCCAGCAGCGCCAGCACCAGCAGCAGCAGCAGCACTCTTATACAAAACACTCTTCTCCCTCTCCCTCACCCTCTCAATCCTCTTCTCAACCATCTCCCTCTGCACCCCCGCAACCCGATCCAACCCCCTCCTCAAAAACCACAGCACCCCCTCACGCAACCCCGCAATCGTCTTCGCCCGCTCCTCCGCCTCAACTTGCTCGGCCGATTTGCCGTCTGCGTTTGCGGAAGTGTCACTCAGCGCGCTGCCGCCGCCGGCCCAGCGCCACAGCAGCGCGCCCGCGGCGCTGTGGCCGTATTTCTTGCGTAGGAGCGAGGAGGAGGTTTCTTGACGGAGGGTTTCGGCGGAGGAGAGGTTGTTGATGGAGGTGGCGAGGTCGCGGAGGAGGAGGGCGGTTGAGGAGTCGATTGCGTCGCGTTCCGGGTCGGTGAGGTGTGTTTGGGAGATGCGGTTGCTGGTGCTGGTGCTGGTGCTGGTAGGGTGGGTGTCTTTTGTTGAGCGGCGTGGGTGCGCGGTTGTGGTGAGGTAGGCGTGGCGGATTGAGTGGAGGTATTTTAGGAGGGAGGTTATGTGGGAGTTCTGGGGGTGAGTCAACTGGGTTAGAGGTGTGTAAGGTTTTGTTTGTGTGAGGGAGGGACTTACGATGCGGTGGGCTTCTTTGAGGAACTCGTCTGCGACCTCGGTTGATGGGGTGCGGGTTGTTGTAGCTGGGATGGAGAGGGCATGTTTGGTGGTTAGGATGGTGTTTAGAGTTGGGGTCAGGTCGGTCATTGTGGCGGATTGGAGAGAAGTGGCATGGGAGCTGGACAGAGCTGGATAGAGTGGAAAGGGTACAAGTGACGATGTTGGAGAGAAGGTGGTGTCCGCCCAACTTCGGAACTCCGCGGTGGGCCCCGTCAACACAAGCACTCGTCACTGCAATTGGCTGGCTCATACCTACTACTATGTTATGTCAAGGACTGACGAACGATGCAGTCATGCTGTCTACAGTACAGAATCTACTAGAATAATGCTATGACCTTGCTTGTCATTAAATACATTGCTGCAAATATCTACTGTCAATTCATGTTGCAAAATCCAATGCCAATCAAAAAGGGTATAATCAAAAAACCAAAATGCAAATGCTCCGTGCCAGACACCGTGCGAACACATTCGAACATCAAATCATCGACCGTTCTTCCACCCAGACCTGTATACCATCGGTCAGTATATATCACCATTAAGGCGCGGGTGTGGTTTAAACTCACCTCCATCTTCCCCATCTCACTCCCCTCCCTCCTCGCCACCTCCCTCGCACTCGCCAACAACAAATCCAAATCCTCCTGATCAACCATCGTAATCATATCCCCATCATCCTGCACCTTCATCTTCAACGGACACTGAAACCCAAACTTCTCCCGAATCTTCCCCTCAAACTCGGCAAACTCCACCGTCGGCCCAATCATTATATACCGAATATCATCCGGCGCATGCACCTTGGTCCGGAACCGCCGCACCTCCGGCCGCCGCGAGTTCGCCCGCCGCGAGTATCGCGCTGGCGAGCGTGTCCGGCGCTGCTGGTGGCTCTGCGCCGGTGAGGACCCGGACGCGGTGGCGCTGAGAAGCTCGAATGATCCGTCCTTGATGGGCTCGCCGTCGCAGACGTCGCTGCCGTCTTCGTCTTCTTCGTCGATGAAGGCGGGTGGGTGGTGCCGGCCGCGGCCCCAGCCTGCGCTGGAGAGATTAGCGGGACTGGTGTAGGTGTACATGTCGGGGTGGTTGTATTCGGGCTGGTCGGGGAAATGGGCCGGGCTGGGGTTCGAGTTTGTATCGCTGAGGTTTCGGCGGTGGCCGTGAGACCAGCCGCCGCGGCTGGGTTCGCCGAAGCCTCGCATGTTTTGGTGTCGAGATGCTGGTCCGCGGGGCTCAGATGCGGTGCGGGTCGTGCCGATGCGTCGTTTCTCTGTAGTGGGGACGGGTTCTTGTCCAGCGGGCTTGCGGTCGAGGCTGGCCCCTGTACGGTCGAGGTCGAGTCGAGGGGGACGGCCCATGCGGAGGGACGAGGAGCGGTGGTGGGAGGAGCCAGCTACGGAGCCGTTGCTGGTGGAGCGGTCATCAGGTGGGGGTGTTGGTGGGAAGACATTGCGGTTAAGAGGTGGTTCGGATTGCTGACGGGTACGACTGCTCAAGCCTTTGTGGACGAGGTTCGTGGCCGCCCAAGAGACGCCCTCGCGGTCTTCGAGCGCGCCCTTGTCGATGACCATCGGCCGCCATTGGTGGTCTGCGCCTTGGGATCGATCTGAAGCGGCAACAAGCCGGGCTTTGCCCAGGTAGTCCTTTGACTTGAGATTCTTGACCTTGGCTGCATTGGGTCGGTACAGAACGCCCACGGGAATGGAGAATACTGTATATCCCTGCTGAGAGTTAGCGTCGTGATTGCATAAAAGGACACAGCCAATGTAGAAGCCACTCTCAAGTAAAGGCTGGGGTAGCATACATCTGCATTCTCCCGAATGGCATCGTCAATCACGTCATGGTCAGACGTGACTTTCTCCTTTGCGGCGTAGGAGAGATCCTGCATACCGGGAATCATCTGCTGGAGGTAGACATAGCAGAGCCCCCGGTTGAACAAGACTTCGCACGAGTACAATCGGAACTTGAGACCCAGCTGCTCATAGTCAATAGATGTATTCCCACGCAGATACAACAGCGTGTCGTTGAAATTGGCCAACGCTTCTTCAAAGTCACCTAGAAGGAAGTTTGATACGCCCTGCTGGAAGTAGGCAATCGCTAGATACTGGTCAAGTCCGACAGCTCGCTGATAACATTCTACCTAGAGAGAGCGTTAGGAAGAGTCTTGTGATTTTTAAGTAGGGCTATCACATACTGCTTTCTCATGTTCTCCGAGAGTTGCATATATCACTCCGCAATTGAAGAGGATCTTGGAAGTATCTGCAATCTGATCAAAGTGCCTCAGGGACTCTTCAAACTCCTGGTTGTCGTAGGCGTCCAGGGCTTGCACCCATGTCTCTATCTCCTGTAGACCATGTCAGTATCTCTGTATATGTCGAACTTCTCGTGCTGCTATCTTCTCACCTGCTTCAGCGACATCTCGCCCACATGTAGATGCGCTTAGGAGTATAATGTCTGGGAGCTAACGTTCGATCCAAGGGATACAATACAAGGCAGAAGAAGAACCCCTCTCACCCACCGTACCCAGCAGATCAAGTAAGTAGCGAGAGAAATCCGGAATGGACTCTCCGTACACCGCTGATCAGCTGTGGGCGGGAACAGGCACGTCACGTCTCCGCGAGGGAAACTCGTGCCGGGATCACTGATACTTATTATAGCTCAGGTCCCTGTCGCCCGAGGATCCCGCCAATGCGATGGAACTGTCCTGAGCACCCAGATTTTCGGGGACGCCAAGACGAGGTATGGAACTAGGAATAGGAATAGAGTCGCTTCCGTCGAGAGGCACGAACAAGGTGCGGGGGGGGGAGAATAGACAACGGTGGGGCTAGCTCCTGATTCGGTTGGTCGCACGGGAGGCTATCTCCAGGCAAATTGCGGTCGAAATATGTATACGTCGTATATGGGGTGAGCTTTCGAAGTAGTCTCTTCGACAGGGTCGTGAGCCTTTTGTTAATAGGGAGGTTGACCACGGTGACCGAGTGCTGTGGCGGGCTGCGGGTTGGCGGGGAACAGTTGATGGATGGAGATGAGTGGATGGAATGGGATGAGATGGGATTTGAGCACAAATCCCACGATCGGTCGCAAATGTATTTATAGAAGCCGCTTAGTCTCGTTGTTGGATGGAATCCTCCCAAATATCGGTGGCTGGCCCTGAATCTGACTCGATCGAAATCACCCAACTCCTTCAAGACTACTGCTATAGAAAGAGGAACCAAAGGCCGTGGGCCAACGTCCGATCACGGTGCGCGAGGCGCGGGGTTAGTATCCGACCCAACGGTGTGGATCCTCATCAGGCGGGGGGCGGTCGATGATGAGCGAGCAATGGTGTCTGATTCATGTAGCGGAGATGGCAAAAAGGTGAGGGTGCTATGGGGGCTGGCTTAGGAGCAGAAGAGCATCGGATCAGGGGGAGGAGGAAATTGATCGAAACCAGTCCAGAAGAAGCAACGAACGCAGCGAAAGATGACGGCTCAGCATCTGCAGAAGGCTGCATAGCGGGGCAGGGATTGGGCTGGGCATTCAACATCATCTCCGCCGTGCATTTACGACTACGACAGCGACCCTTGACTGGTAGCCCACTATCGCCGCGCTATCATGCGCTATTCCTCCCGCTAAAGGGAAGGAAACCTGGACGACGGACAGGGTTCGCCAGCCCGAGGAATGGGAAGCGCCGAGGGGGCGTGATGGGCCAAAAATAACTCGTTGCACCTGCAGGAGAATATGCACGCCAGGTGAGCAATGAGCATGCTCGATGGCCTTGATGCTAGGATTTCTTGTGGCCGCCGCAATCGTGAGTGGGCGGTTATTTCGAACGGCGAGGGAAACTGAGCCTCTGTATGGTTAATCCTCGGGTCCTCGCCCGTAGATGCCATGCATTGAATGTACTGATGGTCCGAGAGTGGCCTGGTGCTCTTCTTTTAGAGTTCTAGCCTTGGTAACCAACCGGCGGAAGAGAATTGTACCTGGCAACAATCCTCCGAAGATGGCTTCGCTTGATAGGTAATTCAAGCCCCCTTGTCACATCGCCAAATCACCTAGGAGAGGTCGGTGCACCTGGAGCGGCCAACTTCAAGCGGATGATGAGCTGACTTCATTTCCGGGCCCAAGCCGAGAGAAAAAAGAGGAAAGAGACGATCGGACCCATCACAAAGGCATGACGTTGGACACAACCGGAGAGTAGATTGGAGTTGGAGATAGACGAACGGGCCGCGGGAGGTTCCATGAATCGAAGAGCAGGGGTAAAGAACCTTTGCTCAGCCGTGCGGGGACTAGATGGCGACCAGATGGCATACTCGGTAGTAACGAACAAGTCGAGATTAAGTATAGGCCCAGTCAACGGCATTTTGGCGACTCATTCAACCACGAGCATCTGATCGGAAAGGTTTCCTTGCGCCTCATTGGTGCGAGGGCATGGAGATGTCCCCGCCACGGCGCTTGGAGTGCTTTATTTAGAGTCGGAGAATCAATGTCGGTCAGCAAGGATGAGACGGTGTAGAGAATTCATTTGAGTGAATTGGTGGTTGACAAAAGAGGTGGCGGGGATTGTGTGCGGTAATTGATGGGTCTACGAGTAAAGGTGGTGAAGTTGAAGCCAGGAAAGCCCCCGTGACTTGGTGATAGCTGTTGGTCAAAGACTCGGTAGCCACTCGTACATAGCAAACTCTCAAAAGCTTTAAGGATCAAATTACGTAGTCTCGGATCTGGTTCATCTCAAATGTCTCCCCTCTGATTCACCAACTTTGATAATGAGTCATGAGCTTCGTAGCGAATACGAAAGAGAGATGGCTGGTGTGCCTTGCCAGGGTTATAGAGACAGTGAACTGACTTATGACGGAGTGTACAAACCTCATCAAATCAACGTGCCATGGCAAATCGCTTCAATCTGCCCTCTTCACCTGTGATTCGATGCCAAGATCGGTTTGATCTTCTTGGCTCGGACGAGGACGGAGTGTCTTTTTGGGACCTGCTGACGGTAATCTTGACAAGCGATTCAGATCCTATTCGTGACATCACCTCGCTTATTGAAGCGCTTGAGACCATTTCTATCTCGCTAAGAGGCACTTCGCGGAATGAGAACCACGATGCGCTTCGCGAGTTCATGACCTCGTTTCTCCAGAAGGAAGGGCATCATGACTGGTTCTTCGCGAAAACTTGGCCATTCCTTGTGAATTTAGCACTGGAAATGCCCAAGCTCTTCCCAGATGGAACACTACCATGTTTCTCGCCAGCCCAGAATGATGCTGGGGTAACGAAAGTTTCTTTTACACGTCGACAAATTGCATGCTTGGTAGTTCATCAATTTCTCTGCTCGTTGCCCTCCCAACCTTGGCAGACAGAGTCGTTTGTGGATTTGAGACCCTGGTTTTCCCAGTCCAACACATCCCATCCAGGCGCTGTTCATGCGTACCTGACGGCTCTATTCACGTACTTCGAGAATCTTCCACGGCACATAGTAGGCTGTGCATCTCGAATCGAGTTGTCAGCAGATGAGTGACCCATCACGTTCACAATTCGCTCGATTGAAAGCCTCGAGGTTGACCAACTACTCGAGAGTAAGGGATCAAAAGCTCACCTTTCTGCAACATCTATCGAGATATGTCATCTGGTGGAACCCCATACTGGACCCGCGCTTCTTGGTGTACCTCAGGGAGCATGTGTGATCTCAGCGAACAAATGTTTCGGTTACGGCCCGACGGGCACACAAGAAGAGTTGCATGTCGGCATATCTCCAGAGTCATACCCAGCTGTTCTCCTAGCACCTCCCCTATCTGACAACCAGGTTCTGATTTGTCGGGGCGCTGAGCCCATGGTCTCTATCAGAGGCTATGGCAGAGATGCCAAGCTAGATCAAATCCTACCTTTCTCAGAGTGCGATCCAAGGGACTCATACCGATGGAAATATCGGACCATGCTTTTCATGGACGCTCTCGAAATGGACATCCTTGGCGCTGAAAGCGATCTCTCCATCCCGGACGTCGACCCTCCCACCCGACTGTCAAGAGAGATGGTATTAAAGGCCTACAATGCCTTTCGCAGCGACGACGAGCCTTATAGCCATATTGTGACTGGCCTCTGGGGCTGCAGAACGTTTGGCGGAAACAAGTATGTCAAGTGCCTCCTGCAGTGGTGTGCAGCCAGGTTGGCCCAGGTTCCCGTTCTCAAGTTTGTTCTTGCTGGCTCTGAGCAAATGAAATTTGCCGCGGAATTCAATCAAATTACATCACGGATGAAGCAACAGGACGTTACCGTGAGCCAGGTCTTTGAAGCGTTGGCGGGGATGAAAGATTGCGGCTATGAGGTTAGCCCAGATAGGGTCTTTGAGTACATGGCAGATCAGCTGGGTATTGAGTGGCAGGAAAGGGCATAGAATAGAAGCAACTGGGTATACTTTCAATCATCCAAATAACAATGTCAGCTTCGAAGTGCTCGTTGGACCCAAATTGGGAGCGAGACTACTCTCGGTGTTGACATCTAGGTTCAATCCAACTCATAACCTATGCATGTAGCCATTTCCCTCCCGCAGGTTCTACTTTCACCTTTTGCTTTGATTTTTAATCTAGAACAATTTACAAACGCATGCAAGGACTATGAGTACAATCGTCTTGTCGAGCCTCCCTTTTGGACGATATAGGTAGCTCCGTGGGCTGGATATGTAGATACTCAAATGACGCTATGGATTCGCCATCAAACCTTAGCAGATGCACACCTAGCCTGTGGATGACTGGAGACATATCTCCCGTCACCCTGTACCTTGAAGTCTTGCTTTAGCCTCGGGATTTGTTCTGTGCCATGGGGAAGTGGGGTTTCTCGCAATGCATGGAGTAAAGAAGTACATACATATCTTCAATCCCTATATATAGCATACGTTTTGAAAGAGTTGTCTATCCTCCAGCAGAAATGCGCAACAATTAGGTGTGAGGTTAGGACATGATAGCTCTGCGATACTCAGAGTCACGTGCTGATCTACTTCCCCAGACGCAGTCGTTGTTAACAACAGCAAGCCATCAGCGGTCAAGCGGCAGGGGATCAGATCTCGGACACCAAACCGGACCAGGGATTAGTTCGCCTGGGGCGGGCGGGGGGGGGGGGGGGGGGGGGGGGGGGGGGGGGGGGGGGGGGGGGGGGGGGGGGGGGGGGGGGGGGGGGGGGGGGGGGGGGGGGGGGGGGGGGGGGGGGGGGGGGGGGGGGGGGGGGGGGGG
>JAPDFA010000192.1:0-18630 GCA_027569415.1 Penicillium janthinellum
ATAAAGATATCCTAGCTAAGGGACTATAACAATTCATGCATCTCATCTTCTACTATCCAGTAGGACTTCGTCTTTCCCATTGCTCCTGCGAGCCACTTCCTATTCGTAACCCTTAGCTTGCTAAGAACTTCTCTAGCTAGATTAAGTTACCCTAAAAGAGGAAGTGTTAAATCAATTAACGAGACTAATCCCCCGATAAATCTTAAGGAGACCCTAGATTAAACTAGTATACTAGTAGGATACCGATCGTCGTAACGCCCTAATAGAAGAAGAAATTCAGAAGGAATCGAATTAATCGACGGTTAATAAGAAGTTACTAAGGATTTTCGGAAACTTGTATAAGGAGGATACTCTAAAGAAGATGTAACGGACCCTTTAGGGAGAAGAGGTTCTACTAACGAACTAGAGGAACCGAAAGGAGACTTTACCGATAAAGCCTATCGAAATTATAGCTATCGGTAGAGTAGGATTCCACCGGTATCTCTAACGTAAAGGTACCTAAGTATTCGTTACTTTACTCGCCGAGATCGACCGTATTATCGATAAAAAATAGAGACGAACGACCGAAACGAAAGAGATCTAATAAGTTATTCCTGTATATTACTATAATAAAGTTGCTCTCTTCTCTAAGATTAAATCTAATATATTACTACTATTAAGAGGGGCGCCTAATTATCGAATTAAACTTGAAGAGGGAAAGGAACCGAGTATTTTAGGATACTACCCTCTCTATAAATAGACTAAGGAAGAGTTACGATTCGCTAAGGACTATATCCTTAAGAATCTATCTAAGGGATTTATAGTACTATCTACGGCCCCGTTCTAATCACCGATTCTGATAGCAGAAAAGCTAGGGAGAGGACTCCTGAGATCCAAAGGTAAAATGGGACATGCCCTTCTAAGCTATGGGAAGTAGCCGGTATAAATACAGGAGCGGGCGGGTCCGCCAGGGCTCGCACGTGACTGCTCGGTCGAGGGGACTCGAAGAGTCCCGTATGGCCGAAGTCGTGTGAGGCTGGAGGCCCGCACGGGGCCGGATGCCTTAGGCCGAAAAAGCTCCTGGGATCACACTCCGCTTCTATATAGACTACCGGAAGTTAAACGTACTTACGAAAAAGGATCGATACCCTATCCTACTGATTAACGAGATACTATAGCGTATAAGTAAAGCTAAATATTACACGAAGCTCGATATCTACTAGGGGTTCCACCGAATTAGGATAGATCTAGAGTTAGAAGATCTAACTACGTTCTAATTAAGATATAGTTCTTTTAAGTATAAGGTATTACCTTTTAGACTAACGAATAGTCCGGCCACTTTTTAACGATATATTAACTATACACTAGATAACTACCTCGATAATTTCTATACGGCGTTTATCGATAACGTCCTTATCTATACCGACGGAGATTTAGAATAATATTAATAGTATATAAGGAAGGTCCTAGAGAGGTTAGAAAGGGCCGGCCTTTAAGTCGCTTTATATAAGTGCGAATTTTATAAGACTAAAACGAAATTTTTAGCGTTTATTTTTAGTGTTAACGGGATTCGTATAGATCCGGTAAAGATCGAGGTCATTAAAGCATAGGAACCCCTAAGTATAGTTAGGGGTATATAATCTTTCCTCGGGATATATAACTTTTATCGACGATTTATTAAGAACTATAGTAGGATTACGAAGCCCTTACACCGACTAACAAAGAAAGAAATACTATTTAAGTAGGACTACGCCTATAACTAGGCTTTTAGGGAACTAAAGCGCAGACTAATAACAATACCCGTCCTCGCCTATTACGATCCTATAGCGGAAATATAAATATAAACGGATACCTCGGACGGCTACCTCGGAGCAGTACTCTCATAGAAAGGATAGGATAGCCTATAGTATCTAGTAGCCTATTTCTTAAAGACGATAGACCCTACCGAGAGGAACTATAATACTTATAATAAGGAGATACTAGCGATTATCCGGGCCTTAGAAGAGTAGCGTACAGAGCTAGAGGGGCTATAACGAGCGGAGCGTTTCGGAATCTAGACCGACTATCAGTTATTATAGTACTTTATAACGAGTAAGAAGTTAAACGGCAGACAGTCTCGGTAGTATAACTATCTCTCGCGATTTTACTTCCTTATCCGCTACTATTAAGGTAGGGGTAACGTGTCAGCCGGTGAGGTCTCTGGTCAGATGACCTCGTTTGTGGCCTGAGCCGTCAGGCCATCATCTCTTCGTCAGCAGCTAAGGCCTCGGCCTGATTGCTGCCTAATTCCTCAGGCATCCTGTTTTATTCTGCAGAAAAGATCCATCACTTCCCTTCTGCAGAAGAACCCTGTCTTTACATGTTAATCTTCAACAGATTCGTCCTTACCGCTCCTTGAAGCAACAACATCGGATGCAACATCCAACTTCCCCGTCGTATTCATCTGATGTATTTACTTATTGCGGACCCCTCTGGTCCGAAACTTCTTCATGTTGACTTGAATCCTGTGTTAATCCTTACACTGTTATGTTAGCTATAAATATAGCCATCTTTTGCATGTTATCAAGTCAGTCAGTTAAATCTTAGTTAAATCTCAGTCAACCTCATAAGATCTCTACTTATTTGAGTCCTTCTCATCTTAAGTCTTACTTTACTAGCTACCAGACCGCCTAGAGCTATTCGTCTTACCTTCTATCTTTAGGTGAAATCTTCACGCCTTAGAACCCTATATACTAACTGCCAGCACGTATCTACGTCACGTGGCACTGGCAACTCAGCGGACTTCAGCGCTTCAGCTACCTTCCCTAAGGCAACACCACGAAGTCTGATAGTTATAAGCCCGAGTCTGCTCTAACTGAAGATTTCATCCTGTCTTTATTTCGTTTGGTCCGATCTCCGACCGTACGATCTTACCGTCAAGACCTTCCGTCTGATCTTTCATTACCTTTCATCTTAATCCTTCGCCATGGCCGAGACTAACTGGCAGACCATCACCCTACGGACCCCTAACGATTAGGTTCCTTGGTATACGCTATTGAAGCTACAAGCCGAGATGTGGAGTATTTAGCAATATATCAACCCCGAGGTGCCGGCAGCATCTCTGCCACAGCCACCTACCCGGCCAACCAACCCCACTACTAGCAGCGTCAATCCTAGCGCTAGGACCCTTCTTGACCTCAATCCTAAGCAATAGGCTTCATATAAGCTGCTACAGGGCGAATATAACCGTCAGCTTGCTGCCCATAATGTATATCTTAAGGCAGTTGATAGGATTGGTCAGGGTATTCGAAGATCTATCTCAAACGAGAACCAGCGCCTTATCCTAACTAAGCCCCTACGTGACGCTATCCTTACGCTACAGCGTAACTTCGCTCCAACAGATGCATCTCGCATACGCCACGTGGCTAAGCGCTAGTCAGCCCTATACAGCCAACAGCCGCCGAAGTCTAACTTTAACGCGTGGATCCATAAGTAGCAGGTTTGCTATACCGAGGCCTTAGATATAGGATTAGATGAATTCAGGCGCACTAAGCGCATCTCTGGCGACTTCCTTAAAGCAATCTCAGGCGTTTCATCCGAATTCACTACTATATGGATGGATCGAGTTTATGGTGCTAAGCAGCGTAGTGAGCCAGTACCAGATTTCCCAGAGCTCATCGACCGCTACACGGACCACATCCGCATACAACCACCGCGCCACGCACCTAGGCTAGCCCACGTATCCTTTCAGGGCAGAGAAGCCGATACCGGTGACGCTGGCAACGCCGCTAGTAACACCGCTGGCAACAACGCTGGCAACAACGCTAGCAACAACGCTAGCAACAACGCTAGCAACAACGCTAGCAACAACGCTAGCAACAACGCTAGCAGGAAGCGATACCGTTACCTATACGAATCAGATCCGAATCAGGGTAACCATAGCTTTGCCGATTACCCTTACATCAACCTAGCTGTCAGGCCAACTAGCTAGGTAGCCCAACAGGAAGCAAAGGATCGCTTTAAGAAGGCAGTAAAGAACGCGACCTTTACTAGACAATATGAGAAGGCCCTAGATAAGTATCAGCCTAACCGCCAGAAGAAGCCTAATCAGCAGCAAGAGCTAACATCGGATGAACCGGCTACGCAGCGCGCTAGCTTTACCACATTCATCCCGAAGGCAGCCATTAACGAATTACTTAGCACATCGGATAATATAGCCCTTAGCGCTCAGGCTAAATCACCGGCCAAACCGCTGACTAACGATGTGTGGTGCTACGATACCGGGGCAACACTACATATCTACAATAACCGCGCCCTTCTATCGAATTACCGGCCAGCGGTCTTATCGGTCCTTATTAGTAACACAGAGACCACGATCCTAGGCTTTAGCACCGTCAATTTAATACCAACAGATAGCCTAGATAGTACCACTTTCCCGTTACTTAAGGTAGCCTATGCGCTAGGCTTTTATCTTAACTTACTATCTACCGACCGAGCTACTAACGCTAGCATCTTCCTACGTGGTAAAGATAGCTTACTTAAAGAAGCAGATGGTACGCCTATCTACCGGCTTAACCGTAAATCGGGTATATATTTAATCCGATAGGACACCACTACGCCTAATAGCACTCTAACCTTAGGCCTCCACGCAGCCAACCACGTCTCTTTCGTCCTATCTTTAACACGAGATCTTAGTAACTTCGCTCTTACATCATCCTACGAACCAAAGCAGTCAAAGGGTTCATCCGATCTCTAGTACCGCAGACTAGGCCACGTTAGCCATAAAGTTATTAGCTATCTTAAAGCGCATTCAACCAATATCTTAGTGGATTCATCTCCTTCTACATCAGACGATACATACGAGGTTTACAAGATGACTAAGGCTAAACGTCAGATATCACGCCGGCTAATAGTCTACAATAAGCTATTCGAGGTAATTCACTGGGATCTTATCTATCACGTGCTATCCTTGGCTAGGACCTCCTATCTTTCATACTCTGTTGATCCTGTCACTAAGTATCAATTCGGTGACGATATTAGCACTAAGGACTAATGCGCTGAGTTACTATTCGCCTAGATCGAATTCATCCGAACTCAGCTTAACCTGACGGTCCTTACCATCCACGCTGATAACGAGACGGCACTTATCCTATCTCTTTCATCCGAAGCTAGGTCCCGAGGCCTTAACCTAGAGCTATCGCTATCTTATACGCTAGAGCAGAACCCCTTCGCGGAGCGATACGGCGTATTGATCTTAGCGATGAGCCGCTAGATGGTTAAGGATGCAGGCCTGCTGAGCTACCTCTGGCCTGAGGTAGCTAAAGCTTCGATCTATATCCAGAATCGTATACCATACCGATCTCTCGGCTGGTAGTCACCGTCCGAAGCCCTTTCATCTTATCTCGGCGATAGGGCGCCATACTGGCTGTAGGCCAAACCTGACCTTTCGAATCTCAGGATCTTCGGATGTAAGGCCTTCGTACGCATCGAGAATATCCCTAAGATTGCTAAGCTAGCGCCACGCGCTGCTATCGGATTCCTTGTTGGATACGATGTATCTAATATCTGGCGTATCTGGATACCCGCCAAACGCTGTGTTATCCGCGCCCGAGACGTCGAATTCGACGAGACCCAATTCTTTGCTGATAAAGCACCTTTCCCTATTCAAATCTTTGACGATTCATCCTAACTCATCACCATACTGGACGAATCGGCTTTAACACGTATCCTGGATGAGATTGATATCCCTGACGTCACTACTAATTCAGCGCAGCCTGACCTAGGGGGTAGGGACCAGGATACGTACGGCTAACCTGCGCAGTAATAATACCAGGACCAGGACCAGATCCTTGGAGATGCGCCCCTTACGCCCGAAGAGCCGATATGCGATGAATTCAGCTAACCGGCTAGCCTACAGTCTTCGTAGCCGATGCAGCTAATAGTCCTTATCGATAACACCGACTTTGACGCATCTGGCTATAAGCCACTATTTGCTACCACGCTACTCATCGGTAAGAGATCTCGCTCTGATTCACCAGAGCCACCAGATCAAGGATCGGATGAAAAGCGCCCTCGCGTTAACTTAGCGGCATTCTTTTAGGCCTTCGCGGCTAGCAGCTAATCGCTACCAGGTAAGCTATTAATATCAGCTATTCAGCCGCTACCGCCGGATTACCACCATCTCCGCGAGCATCCTTACCGAAGGGAATTCACCTTAGCTATGGATATTAAATTTAATAAGCTTCTTCAGATGAATGCATTCGAACCAGTCAGCGCTAGCCTTATCTAGTAGGCACACGCGCGTAAATACGGTAATATTAGCTAGAAGTACTGCCCCCGGTACTAAGTTATCCCTTTGCGATGGGTATACGACTATAAATCGGACGAATCGGGTTACGTCACACGCTTCAAAGCCCGTTTATGCGTCCGAGGTGATATCTAAGTCCCTAACCTGTAGGATACGCGTATTAGTACCCTTGTAGTACGTACCTTTAGGACCCTTATCGCTATAATCACTACGTTTGACCTGGAGACCTTTTAGATAGATATAGTTAACGCTTTCTTGAATAGTACGCTTAAAGATAAGGTCTACTACTAGTATCCGCCCGGGATAGGATTATATAGTAAGCAGTTAAGACTAAAGCGTGCCCTATATAGCCTTCGAATTACTAGTAAGCGCTGGGAGACTGATATTAGGACTAAATTAGTGTCACTTAGCTTCGAGACCTACCCCGAAGACCCTTTGCTATATTTAGATAGTAAGATGGTTATTATGGTGTTTGTTAATGACTTCCTTACTGTATTTCATTTATCCGAATCTCGCTACGCTTATCGTATTAGAGATCTCCTCGAGAAGGAATTTGAGATAAAACGCAGCGGCGAGCTCACTTAATTCATCGGGATTCGTATTATACGCTATCGGCCGACCCGAAGGACCTAGATTAGTTAAGCTATATATATCGAGAAGATAGTGGCAAGATTTAACCTGTTTAGCTATCGCCCTTGCTATACGCCTCTTCTATCTGATATCTCTTAGATCCTCTAACCTGCTGAGTTACTACCTGATCCGAAGTTGATCTATCTTTATCAACAGAAGTGTGGCTTAACCCTTTTCCCTACTATTTGGACCTGGCTAGATACTGCTTTTGCTAACTAGGTCCTTACGCGGTCCCTTACACGCTGCACTGACTAATATCTTAAAGCTGCAGACTATCTGATATTATATCTCTATGCCACTAGAGACCTTAGTATCTGCTATAATAGGATGAAACGATATATGGCCTTCACTGCTGTATCGGATGTAAGCTTTGCCGATAGCCCGGACCGGCGGAGCTCCGAAGGATTTATCTTTTGCCTATTCGGTGGCCTAATTAAGTGGCTAGCTAGGAAGTAGCGTACTGTCTCAACGTCGACCACCGAGGCTGAGCTACTGGCTGTTAGCTACGCAGTAAGAAATTATTATTGGATGAAACGCCTGTTTCGATTTATCCGATTCGACCCTGACTACCCCGAGGTGATTTACTATGATAACCAGTAAATAGTGGACCTTTTGATGCGCGAGCGGTCTGTCTTCTAAACGAAGCTTCGCTACGTTAATATTCACTGGCTTTGGGTGCGCTAGGAAGTGTAGGTAAAGCGCCTGTAAATTAAGTGGCTTAATTTATCAGAAATGCCTGCTGATGGTCTGACTAAGCTATTAACGCGTGTGAAGCATAAAGCTTTTATACGCTAGATCGGGATGGAACTAGTACTATCGAAGACTACCGTTTCGTCCAGTCCTCTAGCAAATTCGCTGAAGAACTGAGGGGGTGTATTAGCCGGTGAGGTCTCTGGTTAGATGACCTTATTTATAGCCTGAGCCGTTAGGCTATTATCTCTTCGTTAGTAGCTAAGGCCTCGGCCTGATTACTGCCTAATTCCTTAGGTATCCTATTTTATTCTGCAGAAAAGATCCATCACTTCCCTTCTGTAGAAGAACCCTATCTTTATATATTAATCTTTAATAGATTCGTCCTTACCGCTCCTTGAAGCAACAACATCGGATGTAATATCTAACTTCCCTGTCGTATTTATCTGATGTATTTACTTATTGCGGACCCCTCTGGTCCGAAACTTCTTTATGTTGACTTGAATCCTGTGTTAATCCTTACACTGTTATGTTGGCTATAAATATGGCCATCTTTTATATGTTATTAAGTCAGTCAGTTGAATCTTAGTTGAATCTCAGTCAACCTTATAAGATCTCTACTTATTTGAGTCCTTCTTATCTTAAGTCTTACTTTGCTGGCTGCTAGACCGCCTGGAGCCATTCGTCTTACCTTCTATCTTTGGGTGAAATCTTCACGCCTTAGAACCCTGTATGCTGACTGCCAGCACGTATCTACGTCACGTGGCACTGGTAACTCAGCGGACTTCAGCGCTTCAGCTACCTTCCCTGAGGCAACACCACGAAGTCTGATATAACGTTATAGCCGACGCGTTATCTCGAAAGGATATAATTACTAACAGAGGATTATAACTAATACTCCTAAGGGAAGTATTAGAATTCGGCGTATACCTAGATAACGATCTAGGAGTCCGCGAAGGGAATAAATACCGAACCGTGTAGCTCGCTCTAATCTCTAATAAGCCTCTGCCGATCATTAAACGCGTTATCGAAGCTAACCGGATATATTCGAGTATCTATAAATTTCGCGAGCTAGTAAGGGAGGGTAGCGATAAATAGACGATTTAAGTAGGATTACTCTTATACGAAGGTGTCAGCCGGTAAGGCACATGTTGCTGCCTTAGGCTGTTGTGTCTGCCTGATTCCTTAGGCATCCGTTTTTTCTTCTGCAGAAGAAATCCACTTCTGTATATCAATCTTTAACAGATTCGCTCTTGCAGCTCTATCTACTAATATTGCTTCCTTTTGATAACATCGGATGCAATATCCGACTTCCCCGTCGTATTCATCTTATATGTTTTCTTATTACGGACCTCTTTGATCCGAACCTTCTGTTATTCCTTCTAAATCCTATTATTCTTTTAACTATATCTTAGCTATAAGTATAGCTATCCTTTATATATAATTAAGTTAGGGAGTTAATTTAATCTCTCCGATCTGGACTTATTTAAGACCGTCTCTTATCTTATCTGAGTTAAATTAGTCCTTTTTATCTTATCTCCCTTGACCGAGACCTTAGATCTCTTTAGTTACTAGATAACCCCTTTATATTAGCCTATTGCCCTATAGCTATCTCTGTCCCTACTACTTACTGCTGCTATAATCTAACTAGCTTCCTGGCTTACTTAAGGATTTATCTAATCTAAAGGTACCTCGAAGTTTAATAGTTATAAGCCCGAGCCTACTCTAACTAAAGAATCTAATCTTACGACCCTTACTCTATTTTAGTCTTATCTATGACTGTCGTAATAGTTAAAGACTAATTAGATGACTCCGTTCTACGGCTATCCGCGGCTAGACCTACTTATTTATCCTATCTTTCCCCTTTTTATCCTATCTTTAATATAGCGGAGGCTAACTAGCTACTATTCCTGCTAAGATTAGCTAAAGACTAGGTATAATAGTATACTTTAGTCTAAGAGTAAGCTATTACCTAGGGAATATAGGATTATATCGACCCTAAGACCCCTACTAAGGACCTTCGGGCGCTATTAGAGGAACCTCCCTTCCTATCTCCGACTAAGATTAGACTAAACGCGCTAAATTATAAAGATCTTATCGATACTAAGATAATACGATATAACTAATATATACGCTACTACGAGATCTAACTATAGAGATTCTTACGATATTAGAAGGCCGTTAATAAGATAAAAAACGGTATCCGAGCCTCTGTTTTATCCGATAAAAAGCGCCTTATTATCTTATAATCCCTTCGTAATACTATTCTTATGTTTCGTCGTATATATACGCTAACTAATTTATCCTAAAGACGTAAGGTCGGTAAGGATTAGGCTAATCTTCGCGTACTTAACCCGCTAAAGTTAAATTTTGATATATAGGTCTAAAAGTAGTAGCTTTGCTATATAGAGGGCCTCGAGATCGGATTACCTAAATTCGCTAATATAGAGCGCGTTACTATCGACTTCCTTAAGGCTATTACCCCTATCTCGCTAGACTTCTAGTCCTTTTAGATAAATTGTATCTAGGAGCTAAATAATAAAGGACGCCGATTACTAGAGTTTAACGTTACTCTTAACTGGTACACCGATATAATCCGTATCTCACCGCTAAGATTCGCTTAACGCCTAGCGTATATGACCTTCTAAGGAAGATTAGACGAAAGCGACGATAGCTATAATAGCGCTAATAATAATAATAACACTAGATAACGCCGTTACCTATACTAAGAAGGGCTAAATAACGGTAATTATAACTTTAACTAGTGCCCTTACGTTAATCTAAAGATTCGGACGAAAGGGTAGAGACCGTCTAAAGATATTAAAGAGCGTTTTAAGATAGCATATAAGTATAGGGGCTTTAAGATCGCCTACGATAAGGCTATAGTACGCCTATAGCTAGACCGCTAAGCACCGAAGGTATTAGATAAAAAGAACCGCTCTGGATTTACTACTTTTATCCTAAAAGAGACTATCTTAGAGCTACTTTATCCGAAGTTAGATCTTACCCTAAGTACTACTTATCCGAAAACGCTAGGGGATAACGTATAGTGCTATGATACCGGCGTAACACTATATATCTATAATAACCGAGACCTTTTCACTAACTATCGCCCTTTAGTCTTATTAGTATAGGTTAATAACACTACTACTAAGATCCTTAGTTTTAGTAGTATTACCGTGAAGCCGACTAATAGCTTAGATAGTATATCTTTTCCTCTTATTAAAGTTACTTACGTGCTAGGCTTTTATCTTAACTTACTATCCGTAGATAGGGCTAACGCTATAGGGATATTCCTCCGAGGTAAGGACTATATCCTCGAGGAGTCAGATAGAACACCTATTTACCGTCTTAATAAGAAATCTAGTGTATATCTCGTTAAATAGGATGAAAGTACGCTAGATAGGACGCTACTAGGCTTATACTATAGCCTACTAAAGGCTAATCACGCTTTAAATATATCTCTCTCTTAGGATCTTAGTAGAATCGCTCTTACTTCTAGCGATCCGAAGTACTTAAAAGGGTTAATTAACCTTTAGTATAGACGCCTAGGCTATATGAATCTAGACGTTTTATCCTATCTTATAGATTATTTAGCTAATATCACTATAGATTTAATAGATTTAACCGATTTATCTTATATTTATAAGACCTATAAGGTCTATAAGGCTAAGCGCTAGATCTCACGCCGTCCTATATAATATAGTAAGCCCTTCGAATCACTATATTAGGATCTAGTCCACTACTATAAATCCTTAGTAAGGACTACCTATCTATTATACTCTGTTAATCTAGTGACTAGATATTAGATAGGTAAAGATATTACCGAGAAGACTAGGTTATCCGAATCCCTGTTTAGCTAGGTAGACTTTATCCGAACTTAATTCGGTATTACCGTTAATACGATTCATATAGATAACGAATTAGCCCTAATAGCGCTACTTACTATCGAGGCCCGATCCCGCGGTATACGCCTAGAGCTATCGCTACCTTATTAAGCCGAGCAGAACCTATTCGCCGAGAGATACGGTACTTTAATCTTATCTATATCCCGCTAGATAACTTATAACGCCGGCCTTCCGTCCTATCTTTAGTATAAGGCCGCTAGAGCTTCGATATATATCTAGAACCGTATTCTACACTGTTCGCTAGCGTAGAGATCTCCGTTTAAAGCCCTTACTAAATATCTTAGTGAGAAGGCGCCGTACTAGCTTTAGATAAAACTAGATCTCTCTAACCTCTGCGTATACGGTTATAAGGCTTTCGTTAGGATTAATAATATCCCGAAGCTTAGTAAGCTAAGTCCCCGCGCTACGATTAGCTATCTCGTTAGCTACGATATATTAAATATCTAGAGAATCTAGATTCCGACGAAAAGGCGAATCGTCCGAGCTCGCGATATTAAATTCGATAAGACCTAGTTTTATACGCGTAGAGATATACCCTTTCCTATCCTAATTTATAACGATTTATCCTAACTTATCGCTACTTTAGATAAACCTAACTCGAATCGCGTGCTCGATAAGATTAATATCCTAGAGCCCTAGCCGTCTTAGGACTAAATAGGTTAAGGGGGTAGGGGTATAGGTAATACTAACTAGTTTACCCCTAAGGACTAAGTACTTAGTAACGTTCCCCTAATACTAGAAGAACCGACTAAGGATAACTTTAACGACCTTTTATCCGATACCGATACCGTGTAGGGCTACTAGGGTCCTAACTACACTAACTTATCCTATCCTATTATACTAATTAATAATATAAACTTCGACGTATTAGTATATTAGCTACTTATCCTAGCGCCTATTATAGGTAAACGATCTCGAGACGATAACTTTAAGGGATTAGATAAAAAGCGCCTCCGCGCGTATCTTATAGCCTTTCTATAGGCCTTCTCGTCTTATTAGACCCTCCCGAAGACCTTATTCGTCTTATCTATCCTACTACTACTAGAGGATTACTCTGCCCTCCGAGATTATCCCTTTAAGAAGGAGTTCCGTTAGGCTATAGAAGTTAAATTTGCTAAGCTACTTTAGATAAAAGCTTTCGTCCTAACTAGCTTATCTTCTATTTAATAAGCCTATTTACGCGAATACGGTAACGTTAGCTAACGGTAGTGCCCTCGATATTAGATTATCCTAATACGATAGGTCTACGACTATAAATCGGACAAAATAGGCCGCGTTATACGCTTTAAAGTATAGCTATATGTCCGAGGTAATATATAGGTCCTAGATTACTAGGATATAAGGACTAGTACCCTTACCGTACGGACCTTCCGCACTCTTATCGTAATTATCGCTAAGTTTAACCTCGATACCTTTTAGATAGATATAGTTAACGCTTTCCTTAACGCCTATCTAGAGGAGGAAGTTTACTACCGATATCCGCTAGGGTTAGGATCTATCGGTAAGGACCTTAGGCTAGCCCGTGCTATATACGGTCTACGAATCGCCGGTAAGCGATAGGAAGATAATATTAAGAAGGCCCTACTATCGCTAGGCTTTTATCCTTACCCTAAGGACCCGGCTCTCTATTCGGATAAGAAGATCCTTATTATAATATTCGTTGATAACTTCCTTAGTATATACTATTTATCCTATACTACCTACGCCGACTATATTAAGCAATAACTATAGTAACGATATAAGATAAAATACACCGGCGAGCTTACTTAATTTATCGGAGTCTGTATTACTCGCTACTACCCGACTAGACGAATATAGATCAGTTAGGGTACGTATATCGAGAAGATTACTACTAAATATTACCTTCTTAACTAACGTACGCCCTATACACCGCTTCTATCCGATATCTTATATCTTATCACGCCTTCCCTAGGCCTAATTAACCCTAAGATAATATACCTTTATTAATCTAAGTGCGGAT
Source organism: Penicillium janthinellum (assembly GCA_027569415.1). NCBI lineage: Eukaryota > Fungi > Ascomycota > Eurotiomycetes > Eurotiales > Aspergillaceae > Penicillium > Penicillium janthinellum. Next base: position 13,475 of record JAPDFA010000192.1, read on the forward strand.
TAACCCTTTTCCCGGCTATTTAGACCTATCCTAATATAGTATTCGCTAACTAGATCCTATCTTGCTCACTTATACGTTACACTAAGTAATATATAAAAGCTATAGATTATCTAATCTTATATCTCTATAGGACGAAGGACCTAGCAATCTACTATAATAGGATAAAATAGACTACTGTCTTTACTACTACTTCGGATATAAGCTTCGCCGATAACCTAGACCGAAAGAGCTCCGAAGGCTTCCTCTTCTACTTATTTAGTAGCCCTATCGAGTAGCTAGCTAGGAAATAGCGTACTATAACTACCTTAACTACTAAAGCCGAGCTATTAGTAGTTAGCCACGCCGTAAAGCAATACTATTAGATAAAACGGCTCTTCTTATTTATCCGATTCGACCCTAACTACCCTAAGGTTATTTATTATAATAATAAATAAACTATTAACTTACTAGTTCGCGAGAAGTTAATCTTTTAGACTAAACTACGTTATATAGATATTTACCGGCTTTAGATACGCTAGGAAGTATAAGTAAAGAGACTCTAGATCGAATAGCTTAATATATCCGATATATCTACTGATAGCTTTACTAAGGCCCTATCTCGCGTAAAGCACGAATCGTTTACTAAGTAGATTAGTATAGAGATTGTTCCGTCCTATCTCTTATAAGCTATCCTATCCTCCTCCTCTAGCCCTCTAGATTTAATAGGTTTTTATCTAAAGACCTATAGGGGTATATTAGCTAGTAAGGTATATATTACTACCTTAGGCTCTTATATCTACCTAATTCCTTAGGTATCCGTTTTTTCTTCTGTAGAAGAAATCCACTTCTATATATTAATCTTTAATAGATTCGCTCTTATAGCTCTACCTACTAATATTACTTCCTTTTAATAATATCGGATATAATATCCGACTTCCCCGTCGTATTTATCTTATATATTTTCTTATTACGGACCTCTTTAATCCGAACCTTCTATTATTCCTTCTAAATCCTATTATTCTTTTAACTATATCTTAGCTATAAGTATAGCTATCCTTTATATATAATTAAGTTAGGGAGTTAATTTAATCTCTCCGATCTGGACTTATTTAAGACCGTCTCTCATCTTATCTAAGTTAAATCAGTCCTTTTTATCTTATCTCCCTCGACCGAGACCTTAGATCTCTTCAGTTACTAGATAACCCCTTTATGTTGGCCTGTTGCCCTGTGGCTATCTCTGTCCCTGCTACTTGCTGCTGCTGCAATCCAACTGGCTTCCTGGCTTACTTAAGGATTCATCCAATCCAAAGGTACCTCGAAGTTCAACAGAAGGTAGGTTAGAAGTGCTAGATAATAGAGATCTACGTGTAAGACTGCTTAACGAAGTCTATCGTTAACCCTCTACCGCTCACCTAGGACGAGAGAAAACGAAAAGAATAATATCGTTACGGTATCACTGGCCTAACCTAGTGACCGACGTGGAAAGATATTTAGATAACTACTTTATATATAAAAGGATAAAGCACTAGCGGGATAGGACCCCGGGGTTATTATAACTATTACCGATACCTAGGCGCCCTTAGTAATATATCACGATAGATTTCCGTTCGTTCCTAAAGGACCGGTATAGATACGATGTAGCTTGTGTATTCGTGGACCGATTAACGAAAAGACCGATTTCGGTACCTTATCACAAAGATATTAACGCCTAAAGGATAGTAAGACTCTTCGTGAACTATATTTTCCGATAGACTAGCCTACCGGATTTAATCGTCTCGGATCGAGGGCCCTAATTCATCGCTAAGTTCTAGAAAGAATTCTGTCGTATCTTAGGAATCCAGCGACAGTTATTAACAGCCTATCACGCGCAGATAGACGGACAAACCGAGATTATAAACTAATATATCGCGTAGAGACTAAGACCTTACGTGAGCCACTACTAAGACGACTAGTCCGAGTATCTACTAATAGTTAATTTCGCGGTAGTAGTATTACCTTAGGAGACTATAGGATTTTCACTATTTTACGTTAAACGGGGATATAAACCACGCGTCTCCTTTAACTAGCGAGTAACAGAGGACTATAATTAGTTAAGCTAGATATCGCTATAAGACTTACCGCCCGAAGCGCCGATAAGCGCCTAAGCGCGGGAGGTACGTAGTTACACCTATAAGCTTTAACAGATATAGGAAGACGCCTAACGTAAGGTCACTAAATCCTAACAGAAGCAGAAGATATAAGTAGATAAACATCGCCGAAAGGAAGATTTCTAAGTAGGAGACGAAGTCTTCGTCACTACGAGACACTAGAAGACTAATAGGCTAAGCCGGAAGCTAGCTAACTAGGCGAGCGGGCTATTTAAAATTATCGAAAAGGTTAGACACGCCTATCGCCTATAACTACCGGACATATTTCAAGTACATCCTATTTTCCACCCAGAGAAGCTACGCCTAGCGAAGAAGACCGAGCCACTCCCCGGCTAAGTCCCTAATCCTCAGCCACCAGAGATAATAAATAACGAAGCTCAATAGGAAGTCGATAAGATCACGGTAGTCCGTTTACATTACAGGAAGCTCTAGTACCGCGTAAGATAGGTCTATTACAACAACGACGATACCTAGTACCTAGCTACCGACTTTAAAATGCCCCAGAGAAACTTATAGCATTCCACCGTAGATACCCTAACCTTCTAGGCCCACCTAGGCGCTTATCACTATAGATTGAGGCTACACTAGAGGATAGATTCGAGCCAGATCATCCTAATAACAATAAACTAGTGGATAGACCTAGGGGGCCAGGTCCTTAAAAGAGGGGGTATTATTACGGTTAGACTAGACTCGGAACAGGAAGGCAGTGACAGGGTTCTGCTAGGGGTATTTAAGCCGCCCTTCCTATGTTTTTGCTTTCTTCTTTCTTCTTCTTCCTTAGCTTTGGTTTCTTCGTTGAATGGTACAGTTAGATCCAGCATCTTTCTCTTAACCGTAACAGTTATAGGAATAACTCGTATAGGCGCAGAGCTAGCGAGCTACTACTATTAAACTACCTAAGCCTAAGTTCTACTATAGCGAACGAACTAAGCTTCGTGCTTTCTTAACTTAGATAGATATATAACTCCGTATTATTAGATATAATAGGGAAGCTAATAAGGTTATCTACGCTTCTACCTACCTATATAGATAAGCATTCGAATAGTTTGAACTATATATTAGAGAATTTAATAAGAAACCGCGCGACGACTAGGGAGATATTACTAAGGCTATATTCGCGTCCTACGCGACCTTTAAGAAGAAACTTAAATAAACCTTTAGCGATGTCGACGCCGCTAGAACCGCGGAACGACGACTCGATCGACTATAATAAACTAGATCGGCTAGCGTATATACCGCCGAGTTCTAGTAAATTATCTTGTACCTCGATTTCGACGACGATACCTATATCTAGATCTTTAAGCAAGGACTTAAGGAAGATATAAAGGACGAACTTATAAGGTTCGATAGACTATAGGAGCTTTATAAAATAATCGAGCTCGCGGTTAAGCTCGATAATCGACTTTACGAACGTAAGCTCTAATAACGAGAGTAGCGATAGAGGAATAGCTAAGGATTAGTAACCTACCGATACCGCTACTATAAGGGTAGACGAGGATAATAGTAATAATAACTAAGGGAGTATAGTAACCCCTATAGACTAAGACTAATAGAGCTCGACGTAGTAAGGCTCCCTATCGAAGAATAGAAAAGAAGAAAAAATAATAACCTATATTTTAATTATAGAGAACTAGGATACTAGGCGCGTACGTATAAGAAGCTACGTAACGACGCGAAACGAGTAAGATAGGTAGATAAGCTAAAATTATAATAACTTTAGGCGACCTAAGGTAACGAGGCCCGGCCTTAGTAGCTTCGAGCTACTTAGGATAAGCGAGAAGACTTCCTAGAGATAGATTAGGAAGGTATTAAGAGTTAAGGATAGACCTAGTACGGTCCCTAGAATACTATCGACTCCTAGGAATTATTATATAATTCCTAGGATATAGGCGAAATAGCCCTAGGAACGCCTACCGCGTTCCTAGATACTAAAGAGATCCTAGAAACTCCGCCTACGCTCCTAGGAACGGATAAACCTAAATAGCCTTATAAAGACCCTAAGGTAGTTAAGAGTTAACGCCTTAGTAATAAACTCTAGGAAATTATAAACAGAACTTAGGTAACACGAGAAAAGATCGTAAGAGCCTATGATATTATTAACTAACTATTCGAGCTATATATCAGGAATCCTACTATTAAGGGGAACGTTCCTAAGGAAATCTAGTAAACCTAATAGTAACTTTAACGGTTACTACTTAACGAAGAAGCACTACTAGATAAAGAAGAGTAATATCTCCTTAAGTAACTTTACGACGTTTACTATAAAGGGATAAAACTATAATAATAATAGGATAATAAGTAATACCTATATAAGAATATATAATACTTATATTAGGGATATATATAATACCCCGATTATAGCCTTAGAGCTATAGTCGGATATTACGATAACGACTATACGATCTACTACTAAGGAAAGCTTAACTATAGCCTAGAGCTAAAGCTGCTACGCTAGGAAAAGGAACCTAACTAGAAACTAGAATATATAGGACTCTAGTACGGAGACTAGAGGATAAACACGGAAAAGTAATACCTCGTAGCGATAGCGTAGGGATAATATTTAAGGATCACTACTAATATTATATTTCGACTAACCTTAGTAATAATCGACTTAGGAGCGGCAGAAAACTTTATAAGCCTACGCTATCGAATACGCTACTTAATTATAGGCATAGAAAAGCCACGACTATAACTAATTATTAGTCTTAATAGAGAGAGACTCAGACTAGGAATCATATATAAGAGCGGACCCTTATTAATAGTCATCGGAGACCACTTCAAGATTATTAACTTCGATATTACGAACCTTAGAGAGTACGACGTAGTACTAGGAGTACTATAATTACGAAAGTATAACGTAAGCATCGACTAGTAAGTAGGAAATATAGTCTTCGATAGATACTTTATAAGATATAAGATTGAAAAGAGATGCAAAGAACTATAACATGAGAAGACATGAGAAGAATAAACATGCATTAAAATAAAGCTAATGGGGCCTGCAGGTAACTATATGGCCCGGTGGAATGCAGA
>JAPDFA010000193.1:0-18597 GCA_027569415.1 Penicillium janthinellum
CCCCCCCCCCCCCCCCCCCCCCCCCCCCCCCCCCCCCCCCCCCCCCCCCCCCCCCCCCCCCCCCCCCCCCCCCCCCCCCCCCCCCCCCCCCCCCCCCCCCCCCCCCCCCCCCCCCCCCCCCCCAATGGATGTAACTGGAAAGCTGTATGGGGTATAGCCCTTAGGGAGCACCTTCCACACTTTACTGCTTCATTGAAGTTCAACCCCGTATTAACTAGACTCAAAAGGTAGATTCCGAAGGCTTCTTGGCTCAATCTTCCGCCTCCTCCAGCCTCTCACCATCGAGCACCTCGGCATCCAAACGGCTCAGCTCCCATGGTCGCTTCCTCATTCGGTTTGATGCAGATCGCTAAACTCCAAATTGCACGAGTTGACTGCTGTGGCGCCGCGTATGATGAGACGGGAGACAGGCTCAACAGCCCCCTTCCAACCCCGCTCACAGCGATCATTCTCCCGATTGTGGTCACTCGTAGAAAGCTTCGATGAATGGCCAAATTGCGTAAGAACAAGAAGCAAATAACAACAACAAGAAAAGCAAATCCGCACAAATATGCAGGCTCAGCGAGCCACACGGGGGCTTCGCTAGTTTGCGCGCGCAATTTCGCAAATGACAAGGCCGTGTCAAGCCGCCCGCCATATAGCCCTTTGAGATCCTCTTCGTGCTGTAAGGAATCTATGGATCGCCCGCAGTGGGGGCAAAGTGAACCGGTCGACCCCCGAGTCTAGAGGGCGTCTCGACACATCATGTTGATCTGAGGAGGCTTATTGGATGCGAAGACGTCCGCCATATGTAATCTTGCCTCTTGTGACACTGGTTCTTCTACTTGATCCGGTGGTGGAGGGCTGATCGTATGAAGATATTGTGTTCCTACGACAAGAATTCGCCATCTTGGGTATGTTGGCCAGAAGGCGCTGCCGTATGCGGGGCTCAGAATATCCTGACCAAGAAAAGCTCTTCGTTTTTGTCATATGATTTGAGGTATTTCGTGATAGGAGAAGTGTCTTCGTTTTGAGGATCGAAAAGTGTCTCGATAGTTTCTTTGCTGGCATGAAAGAGAAGGAATTCGCTTGCCTCGGGTGTGGCTTCAAAATAAGCGGATTCGGATTTTAGTATGTCAAAGAACTGCGGCTCTCCCTGGTATGTGTATCGCTTGATCGAAGGGGGAAGATCGTTAAGGAAGCTGCCTCCGCGATCAAGGTCATCAAGATAAAGGTCATCACTGCCTTGTTGTATCGGCTTTTCAGTCATATCAGGATAGGAAAGGACGACCGGCAAATTCAAATTGTAGGTTGAGGAAGCAAACAAGTATACCCTACTGGGAGGAGTGTTGAGCCGAATTACTGGAGCGGGAAGAGATGAAAGGAGGTTTGACGTTTCCTTTCGATAATATATTTTGCTTCGAGTTTGCTGCAAATTTGTTGCAAAGGCAAATTATGATGTCGCTGTTTGTAAGGCACCCGAATGGATACGGTATGTGGTTACTTCATCATGACGATTCAGACCACAAAGTAATCTATTGGAAGAGGATGGAAGTCATGGTGTGCTTCAAGGAGAACGCCAAATTTGAAGAACCCCCTAAGGACAGCTGCAAGGATAGATAGAATAATGCATGCGAACTGCTCCTGGAGTGCAGGAGGATTGGCCTGCAGCGAGGCTGGGAGTAGAGGTTGGACCGAGCGCCCTTTGCGGCGCAGGAGGCCAACGAGCTCAGGATTGTTGGAGAGAGAAACAGGCCGACAAGCGACGTTTCCCCTGGTCTTAATTATGCTGATATTGATAACATCATCACACTATATCTAATCAAGCACCGATACGATCAGGTTGAAATACCGAGGGAAAATGTCGAATTACGATACCCCGCGCTCGGCTAGGATCGACTCCAGGGATCAACTCTCGCAGCTTCACCCTCACGAACGAGCAAATGACCTTCCACGACACCTACCGCAACCGCGGCTACACATGGAGGTACATCTTCGATACTTGGATACTTCTCACACTCACCTCCTGTACGATGCTTGGTCCTGAACTCTGAGCCGCGAATGAAATTGTGTACCAAGTTATGCTGAGTCTGAACTCTTTGTGTCCCTCTTGCCTCCTATCAAACAAACTTAACTCTAATAACTCCTGAAACACGACGCCAGCCATGGTCCACGCAATCCAAGGCCGAGTCGATCTATCACCTGTTTGCAGTGATTCGTTCGCATATAATTAGCCCCTCTTTCTTCATATGGGATGAAGTTAATCAGATTAAGGACACATGAATGAAATTATTCAGGGCAGAAGTATTCATGCAAAGTTTGAGATGAAAGGCTGAACGAGACTACGAGTACCGTGGATGATGGCTCGGATTTCCATTGTTGTTTCGCTATCTTTTGCTCCCTCGGGCCGGGAATGTGGGAGCGGTGTGACTGATCGCGGGGGTACGCGCGATAACGAGGACGATGGATGGTGTGCTCGACTTGTAGATGGTGCAGAAATCATGACCCTCATCACGAGGGTGCCGATGATGATGATGATGATGATGGAATGCTGTCTTAGATTCTACGAATGCCCCGTTCTCCATCGTTCGCTCTCATTCTCTGCCACCATTAGATGTCATTCGGACCGTGCTGGTGGACGAAAATCCCGACCTCCACCTAGTGGCACCCGCCGTATTGATCAATCAGGGGCCCACTGGTGGCCTCGGTGGAATGTCAGATGTCAGTGCGAGCTGACTGGGTTCCAAGGGAATATCCACGAGCCCGAGAAACGCCCCATAGGAACGGAGTCTCATTTGCTAGTCTCCTATCCTGCCGTCCTTTTGGGGGCAGGCGTCGTCGGTTATCCAGTACGGTGGCGTTCCATCAGATTGAAACCCCGACCATACTTCATAACAGTATCTTGGAATCTTCAGCTATGTCCCGAAAAGTGCCATGAGAGATCATGGTTTAGCTGGGCAGCACAAGTGATCAGAAGTTCAGTTTTGATCTCAACTTTTACGAATAGAAAAGAAGGGCCTGATGGATAGACAACGAGACTGGGTTGGGAAATCTGAACTCCTTTCTTGTCGCTGTAGATAGTGGACTATCTGCTCGGCTTATTGGTCCGTTCATGGTTGATCGACTCCTCCCTCAAGCGCCAAACGGTTCGTCTGTTCCTCCAACGCTTGAGGAAATTGAGAATCCATGCCATGATGCAAATTTGCATTCAACCTTCCTCTGCGACCGGATTGGCACCCTGAAATCTTGCGACGCAGATATCCTGTGCGTCTGCATCGCGACCGTTTGATTGGCTCCGACCAGAAGAGCTGTGTACACTGCAGATGACCCCAACAGCATCCGGTAAGGACCGACTCGGGAACACGGCGCTACCGAAGCGACTCCTAGGCTGGAGGCTACTGGGCGGGCTTTGATTGCGGAACTAAAAGCAAAGGAAAAAGCGGGCCAAGGAGCACGGGGCAACTGCGGCATTCCCACCTGGGCGGTGCGGTTGGTGGCTGTCCGAATTTAGTGGTTTTTCGAGGGCAGCTGAGAAGGGTGGACGAGCGGTCTGACTCAACTCAGAATAGTCATCAGATAGCATGAACACATTGACGGAACGACAAGAAGACCATGTTTGCGGGGAGTATCATGCAGTAACTTTTGTTTTCTCTCTCGCGGTTGAACGGGGAGGAGGGGAACGGACCAAGGAGAAAGCAAAAGCAACTAAAAAGCAAACTAAAAGGGCTAACTACAAAAGTGGAGCGAGCTGCACTTGGACCCACCGCGTAGCGTGATAAACAGACGCTTCCTTACTCGAGGGGGATCGCCTCAGAAATGCAGCCATCCCACCAGGCCATGCAGGATGAGGATCAACTTGATCAAGAGGGTCAAGAAAAAAGAGGATCACGACCCATCGGCGGGGCATTCCCAAGTCAGCCGTCCCATCATGAACCTAGTTATGTATCCTCTTGGTCTTCTTCACGACTCTCCTCCATTCAACGACGGCGCACGACTTCGGTCGATCCAACCGAAGGGTCTGATAGACGCGAGTCGCCCTCATGCGACCCCTCCATAGGCTCGCCACTATCCAGTGGGCGTTGCTGCACGATACTTAGTAGCCTATTACCATGATCGAACTAGTCACGTTAATCAGATTCGCTGCGAGGCCGACTGTTACAAGATACCACCCACGGATCTATCCCGTTGCTCGCCCGTTTCATAGGCTTCAAATAAATTAGCCGTTGTCTGCTGGGTGGAAGAAGGAGGAGGAGGGGGGGGGAATTGAATCCGGACGTGAATGTCTGTTGTCGTGATGGCAGTCCTGACGTGAGGGGAGACGTCTCAAACCATCAGGAAATGAGCAGATGCGATCAGACCACAGCTGCGAAATTGCTGCTCTGTTGAGAGCAGTGGAAAGCAATCTTAATATACTAATCGCAATGGCTACCTTGTTCCGGGCGGTTGACAATTTAGATTATTAGCGTACAATCTTGCTAATCTCTCCCCTAAAATAATCCCGAAATAAATCCATGGGTCCCCCTAAACCCGATGAAACTTTAGTCGGCCGTCCGTTTATCGTAAAGTAAATATTGTAATTTCTTTGGACCCGTAAACATCGTACCCATCGTAAATACCTTCCCCCCCCATCGATCATCAGACGTCGTATGTATTTAGCGGTTACCCCGTGCCACCACTTTCTATTCTTTCCTCTTTGCAACCCCCCCTCCTCTCCAGCCTTCTCCCTCTACAACCTCCCCTGACCCTCCTCGAGATCTTCGGGTTTGAACTCGATTCCCGGGGCTCTTTCATCTCGTCGACTCGTCACACTCCTTTCATACGAGGTACTTTGCTTTTTGCTCCCCTGCCTCCACGGCGCTCAGCGATCCCCAACACCACCAACCCCGATCCAAAAAAAAAGACGAATTCACGCTAACTCCTCCTATCGCCTAGGCGACCCCGACGACACGTTCCTTTCAATCGTATCTGGTCTCACCAGCAAAATGTCTTCTCTCTCTGATACCCTCTATTGAGCCATCCATCTTCAGAGTTCTCCGGGCTCCTCTCCTGCCTCGCTGGATCCCGTATCCGTCATGGAGAAGCTAAACACTGAAGATGGACAACTCTTCATTAAGGTGTGTCCCGCCGTAAAGCCACCATAGGAATATTCGTGGTTTCTCGTGGTCATTGTTGTAGACGCGCTCGCTAAGATTTCGGTTTTTCTCTCATAATAGAATCTTGCCAGCTTCGTCCGTACACACGAAAAGGCGCTTGCAAACGCTTTGCAGCTCCGTCGCCAGTCCAAGAATGCTGTAACCCCACAATCGCCGACCAGCTCCTCGAGCGCCGGCGCCTCCTTTTCCTCCACCTCCCTGACCCTGGCGGCGGCATTATCTTTTGGCGCATTGAAATTCACCTCGCAGAACATCAAACCCGCCAAACTTACCCTGACCCCGCACCACCTCTTCTACCTCCTGTCGCGCTTCGAGGATCTGTCCATTGCGGTGGGCCCGATGAATGTGCGGCTCGAGAACATCCACACCGAAGTCTCCCAGTCCTACGTGTCCTTCTTGAACAAACCACAGCGATCTAAGGGCGATGGGGCGTCGATACACTCCGTCTCCAGCGTCCGGAGCGTCATGTCTGGCATGAGCGGTCTGTGGTCCTCCTTCGGCTTGGGATCAAAGGATTCCATTTCCAAGTCGGAAAGGGCCAAGGTCGCCTTGGAAGCAGACCTCAAGTACCTGTACTCGGCCTTCACCAAGATTCCCTGTTTGCGGCTGGCCCCGGACCATCGCGCACGTTTGATCCGTGGATACGAAGAGTTTCCTTTCGACACAGCTGTGCCGCTTCATTCCTTCAAAAATTTGAGCGCTTTAGAGATTATTGACATTGACTACCGCTCCTTCTATGGGTGGGATCGCCTGTCGGAGCAATTGCGTACCTTGACTGTCAAGCGGGCTCATTTGGATGACCCGGCTGACCTGTTGACGCGGATTGTGCTGGACGACATTGACAAGCGTCGCCGTCGCTCAGCTAAGTCCCAACAGTCGCCGCCGCTGGGTTGGACCAGCAGCGTGGGTACGCAGCCAGTTCATACTCCCGACCATGCCTCCATCTCCGCTCCTGGCTCTCCCGTTGCGGAGACTGCGCTGGCGAGTAGCACTAGTCCCAAGTCTGTCCCCATGATGCGAGCGGGCTCCGAGGGGACTAAGATTCGTACACGGGCCGAAAGCGTCTCGCCTACCCGCCCGTCTACCAAGCACAGTCACCGCCATAGCCGGGGACAATCGGCGCGAATTCGTCGTACGGGCTCAGGTAGCTCGAACTCAAGCGACACATCTGGTGGATATCGGACGGGAAGCTCAGCGACTCTTCTTCCTGGCGTGCTCCCTCCTTCGAAATGGCGGTTTTTGCGACACCTGGGACTTCCAGAAAACTCGTTGACCTCCATCTCAGCTGCCAGCCTTGCCCCTGTGGCCAACACTCTCAACTCCCTCGACCTGTCGTCAAACCTCTTGATTGAGATTCCCGAAAGCCTGGCATCGCTCATGTCTCTGCGTGCGCTGAACTTGTCCCACTGCATGATCGAATCCCTGCACTCCCTCACTCGCAACCCGCTTCCCGCGATCACTGCTCTCAACCTCCGTGGCAATCGGCTGCGCTCACTGGCCGGCATTGAACGCCTTCTCTCCCTAGAGCGCTTGGACCTTCGTGACAACAACCTCATGGATCCGACGGAATTGGCACGACTTACCAGTCTCCCTGAGATACGGGAGATCTGGGTGTCCGGAAACCCGTTCGTAAAGACTCACTCCGGCTACCGCGTCATAATCATGAATCTCTTCCGTCGGACCCCTGGCTACGCCGAGGACATCATTGTCGATGGCCGTGGGCCCGGCTACACCGAGCGAAAGCAGCTGGTGGACCGTGTTGCTGAGCCCGAGGGCGCACCGGTGGTGCGCTCGAGTGCGGCCGACCAGTCGGTGGTGGTGCACAAGCCAACCAATACTTTGCTAGCCCAGGAAGCCCCTCCACCTGTACCGCCCAAAGATGATCTTGAATTTCATCCGAAGTCTGCCCAGCCACAGGAGACCGAAGGCGGGACCAACCGTCGCAAAAAGATCCAACGCCGCCGCATAGTCGACCTTTCCACTGACAATCCATTTGTGACCGATGGGTTGGGAACTCCTGGCCCTACCATGCCAGCGGTCCTCCCGATCCAGCAAATACACAGCCCCACCCATGACCTGGTAGTGCTTCCTTACGAACATCAGTTGCGGCTCGACAGCGGCACTCCGTCCGGATCGTCCAGCATCCAAAGCCCGGTCAAGCATGTCCACTCCCCGAGTCCGCATGCTGCGGAAGTACAATTTACCCCGACCAGGGACTGGGCTTTGGGCGAGGAGCTATGCCGACAACAACTGGAGGCCTTGCGTCAGGAAGTGGGACATAGCTGGATCACCGTCCTGGGGGACCATCCCTGGGACAATTCACAGAACAGCTTTGGTGTGCACCACCTGGCAGGGACCGGCCTTGACCACGCAGCTCTTGCGACGGCGCCTCTCGTCCGTGCAAACAGCCATGCTATCCTGACTGGAGGCAATGCGCTGGCTGGTTAAGGAGAGGGCTTCGGGATCACCTGCTACCTCTTTCTCCTCGACTCTATTGCATCTTGCATAAATTATCCTTACTATGTCTGGCCTCGTTACCCTATCCCCTCGCCACGACATTCCTTCTCGTTGCTTTTGGCTAAGCAGCTATCAAAAACCCACTCACCTTTCAGACTAATCTGTCCCTTGGAGCAAGCTTTGCGCTGCTTCTATTTGCATTTTCATCGGCGTTGGATGACTTACGAGATACGGCGGGTTGGATGTATGAACAATTTTACGGCCTTGCGTTTGCTTTTTTTTTTCTGCGTTTCGCGGAGGTCTCTTCCTCTTGTTCTTTCGGTTTCGTTTTGGAACACCTCGTTCTTTCCGACTTCGGCTTTTGCCGGCTTTTTGCGCTGCCTTCCGTGCTCGCATTCAAAACGCATCTTCCTGCTTGTCATGATTTGGACGGCACCGTGAAAGACGATTCGATTCCTAGAGCGCGTTGACTGTATCTCCTGCTTTTGTTTTGCCTTGGATTTGTTCGGGTATGCTGGCGTTGGTGGCATGATTTCTTATTCCCCTCTCGTCTTGGTTCTTTGTCTTTGCTCTGCGTGTGTCTCTTGCGGCGGTGTTTTTCATCAGTTTCATCTCTGGAAAGAGCAATGGCTATTGTGAGTGATAAGCCAGTTCAGAAATAATATCAGTCTCGATCCAGTATTCTTCTTCATCGTGTAGCCAATACGGTTAGCTCGGCCTGCTCAACTTGCAGATAGCTAGCATGCACGTTAGCCAATGAACCCGTATAAGCCTGCATACCCTGGAATCCCAAGGCCCCAAGCCGATGCAACTAGTCCCCACTATCAAGCCATGATTCACGCCCGCAACTAGCTCCAACCTCCAGGATTCAACAATCTGGGCGTTGGGTACCCAATGGAAGGGCTGGGTTTTGGGTCAGCAGCCTAGGAGGAGCTGGTCCGGATCATGCCTTGTAGACCGTGCAAAAGACCTTCGTCAGGCGCATATAGATTGCTCTGACATGGATCCCAGCGGGGTGTTATGCCGGATGGTGCTAGGGCCTCTGCGACTGCTTTCGTTGAAGAGGGTCTCGACCGACGGTGACTGCAGGAGCCCCTCCACGGTGACGCCGCACACTGGTCATGAGAGGAGAGAGAGGAGTAATGCAGAGACGAGAAGTGAAATCAGAAGTGGACGATCATGTTCGAATTCTCATCAGGTCGACTTCTCGAAGAAAGTGAACCAAATTCTCGACGTCAGTTGCAGGGCTGGTTCGTAGGGCGATGTATACCGGCCAAGCCAAACATCCCAAACACAAACCCGAACTTCCCATTCCCGCTTCCTCTTCCTCTCCTTGCAAGATTCTCCCTCTTCATCCCGTCGAGGCTCATCTCCCCCCACCCCATCCACCTGCGTCCCTGTCTCGTTGAAATCTTCTCTGTGCCACTGCGCCCGCAGAAAATTCGTCTCCCTTGATCATCTTCCTTCCCCCCCTTCGCACTTGGCTGCTACCCTCTCGGAAAACTTCGATCGCTCACCCACCCCCTCCCTTCATCCCGCTCGCATCCACCGACTCGCGATCGGAATCCACTTGCGCTCTCAATTTTCTCGAGGCGCTCAGAACCCGATTACACTCACGTTACCGTCCTTTCAGTCGTTCGTCATTTTCGAGAGGCAACGCTCAGTCAAACGCCCCCGTCTGGCATCCCTGTCAGATCCTTTCCCCCAACAACACGTCACGGCCGCAAGGCCCTCATCACAGAGTCTTTGGTCTCACTGGATTTAATTGGTACGTCGTCACTTTCTCGTTGCCTCATCTACAGATTCCTATCCAAGGAGAGCCACACCCACCCACCCCGGACAGCAAGAGCCTAGATCCTCTGGGTCAAGGCAGAAGAAAAAAATTCCTCGGACTGGAGACGACGCGCCTGGACCCCCCTTTGATGCCGATTTTACAATTTGAGAATCGGACTGGCTCCTTGACACCCACTGAATCCATCACTAACCGACTGTCTTTCCTACAGAAACATAGCCGCCGAGTCATCTTCACCCCCGGAAGTCAGCTCTTCCCTTCGCGCGTGCTTTTTTTTTCCATTTTCCTTTCCCATTCGTTCCTTTCTTTTCCCGTCCTTCGTTAGAGGCCGTCCGTCATGGCCGATCAGGAAGTGGATTTGGACTCGATCATCGATCGCCTCTTGGAGGTGAGGGGCAGCCGTCCCGGCAAGCAGGTGCAGCTTTTGGAATCGGAGATCCGTTTCCTCTGCACCAAGGCCCGTGAGATCTTCATTTCCCAGCCCATTCTGTTGGAGCTCGAGGCCCCCATCAAGGTACGCATTTTGCCCTATTTCCACAAGCCTTGTCACGTCCTTTTTACCTTAAGAGTCGCGTTTCTAACGTGTTCTTTCTCATTGCTTTTGATCACAGATTTGCGGTGATATCCACGGCCAATACTACGATCTCCTTCGTCTGTTTGAATACGGTGGTTTCCCCCCAGAGGCCAACTACCTCTTCCTCGGTGACTACGTCGACCGTGGTAAGCAGTCACTCGAGACCATCTGCCTGCTCCTCGCGTACAAGATCCGGTACCCCGAGAACTTCTTCATCCTGCGTGGCAACCACGAGTGCGCCTCCATCAACCGTATTTATGGCTTCTATGACGAGTGCAAGCGACGATACAACATCAAGCTGTGGAAGACCTTCACCGACTGCTTCAACTGCCTGCCCATTGCTGCCATCATTGACGAGAAGATTTTCACCATGCACGGTGGTTTGAGCCCGGATCTCAACTCCATGGAGCAGATCCGTCGCGTTATGCGTCCTACTGATGTAAGTTTTCCTCGTTTGACGATTTTCCTTAGTGCCCGGCTCTCTCGGCATGCGGTTGTTTCACGGACTCGAGACACGCGTGGACTCGAGATTGGGCAGGCCATCTCTGCATAATCGATTGCTTTAGCTCCCGCGGCTTCAAAGCCAGGCTGACTCACAATTCGTTGCAATAGATTCCCGACTGTGGACTTCTCTGCGATCTCCTGTGGTCTGACCCGGACAAGGATATCACGGGTTGGAGCGAGAACGACCGTGGTGTCTCCTTCACATTCGGCCCCGACGTGGTGTCACGCTTCCTCCAGAAACACGATATGGATTTGATATGCCGCGCGCACCAGGTTGTGGAAGATGGATACGAATTCTTCTCGAAGCGGCAGCTGGTCACGCTGTTCAGCGCTCCCAACTATTGTGGTGAATTCGACAATGCTGGTGCAATGATGAGCGTCGACGAGTCTCTGCTCTGCTCTTTCCAGGTGAGTGGATCTCGTATCCCACTTTTTACTCTCGTCTACCACTCCTGAGTAGACCATTTCTAACCTCGTCGTTCTTCCATCTGCAGATCCTAAAACCAGCCGAAAAGAAACAAAAGTACGTCTACAGTGGCATGGGCTCCGGCGGGCCCAACACTCCTCCGCGCAAGCCAAAGAAGAAGTAAACCAAAAAAAAGGAATCAATACGAGCTTTCCCATGTGCAGCAGGTTCGGGCGGAGATAAGCCAAGTTTTACAACACACCTTGTTCAACTATTGCCCCATCGACAAATACATCCATCACCATAGCGGGCATCCGCCAAATCCACTGTCCATGTCCAAGCCATGTCCCACGCCAATGCCTACAACCACCGCCGCGATTTCCATTCCCCCGCTCACAACAACCCCCACGAAGCGATGAACGACCGAGGATCTTTATCTACGCCCGGGTCCAGCCCAACGCCCACCTCTCCCGAATCTTTACCCTCCCATCACCGCCACTACAACAACCCGATAATCCCCCGTCTCCCGTCTTCCTTCCTCTCCGTTTAGGGCTGACCCGGTGCGCCATTTGATCATTTCTCGTCTGTCTTTCCCCTTTCTCATACCTTCTGGCCGGTTCCGGATCACGCGACCAAACATACACCCATCGGACGGACGACGACTTCGCCTTCCTCCACCAATTACCAATGCCCTTTTTTTTCTTTTTCCTCTTTGACTTATTTTTCGCACACTTTTTCGCCGTTTTTCCCCTGTTGCGTTTTCCTAAGTCCTTCATCTACTGTCACTGCGGGTTCTTACCATCTGGACGGCATGATTACTCTCAGCATCCTGGAAGGGCGGGGGAAACCTGGTTTATCTTATCTTTTTCTTTCGTATCTCCCTCTCTGATTCGTTCTGTCTTACACTGGTCGACTTGTTTTGAGTTTGAATGGAACGCATCTATCTGCCTAAGTTTCTTTGCCTGGTTTGCGTAGCTTGATGACGCCTGTCAGGTAGATCCTGCTCGTTCATTTCTTGAAGGCCTGTACTAGCAGCGTGTAGGTTTCAAGTGTCCTTGATCCCGCTTATTGATACCCTTGCGGCAGGCAACGCGTAGAGAAAGGGACATTATCGCAAAAAAGCTAGTAACGGGGTCCTGGACAAGTAGTCAATTCCTAAATAGAATAGGTACCCCCCCCTTATGGGCAGCAGCACTCGACATAGCAACGTTCTACTAGATTTCTCTCTTGTACGTTCGGGCTCTTGTCTACTATCCCGCACACAATGGACAATGGGATACTCCCCTTTGGGTCCCGTCCGAGATACTATCAGTCTTGAGCCAGGAGACAAGAGTATAAACCATTTGTATTCAACATGACCCAGAAAAACTTCACCGGCTAATTGGCTGGAGTGTAGGGACAAAAGAAGCACAACAAAGCATAAGCAGTTGAGAAAATTGAAGACATGCATTGGGGGAGGGGTTACAGGGTGTGGTTGGGGTTTAGGTATGGCCATGCCCTGGAGCGGACTCGGTCTGATCCGGCTTGGGTGGGGGTTCACATGTCACAGCACTGTGACATGTCACGATATAGGTATTTGTGTGTTGAAGGCGCGGGACACGGAGTGGGGGATGGGGATGAGTCGCGCACGCTCGTCGTTGGCGTTGGGGAGCTTTGGGGGGTAGCGGAGGAGAGCGAAGGGGGTTGGCTGTGGAAGGGAGTTCGGTCTAAACAAGGCACTTGGTGACGATGTTTAGACGTATTGGGACAGCCAGCGAATACCCTCGCCGTATCCTGAATGTTGATGTCAGCGACCCGGTCTTACTCTCCGCATATTTACTCGGCGCTTCCGAATGTAGGTTGCGGGGAACTTACCCTGTCGCATGACGACACTGCACATGAACAGCTCAATGGGCCGGATACCCTCGAGAGGGACCTTGCCCTTGCCGGTGGTCTGGTACAGGCCGAGCTGGTGACGCAGCTCATCCTCGGAGACGGCGTCGGGGTGGTCGATCTTGTTGCCGAGGACTAGGAAGGGCACCTTGGCGAGGTCCTCCATGGCGAGCAGGGCATCGAGCTCGGCCTTGGACTCGGGGAAGCGCTCGTAGTCCTTGGCATCGACCAGGAAGACGATGCCGCTGACCTCGGGGAAGTAGTCCTTCCACAGACGGCGGGCTAACCGGGGGGAGATGCTTTGTTAGCTGGACTGTTCCGTGTATTCTCATATAGGTCAATCGCTTGCGGAGATCTCACCCTGCTGGTGACCACCCAAATCAAAAGTCGTGAAGCGGTTGTTACCAATGGCCAGCTCCTCCGAGGTGGGGTGGGCAGTAGGCGACAGGACGGCGACACGATCGTTCTAGGAAGTGCGGTGCTATCGTCAGCTTATGGATCTATCCCTCCACGCGCAAGCATATCGCCTCATCCTGCGGGCATATTCCGTAGCCATGCACCAGGTGCGCATACTCCCGGCGCTCGGCTACGGCGCTGCCTCGTATCCCGCCATCCGCGCACGCTTCCGCCATCACATCAAGACCAGACTCACCTTCAACATGTGCAGCAGGGTGGTCTTGCCTGCATTGTCGAGGCCGAGGAACAGAAGCTTGGCGTGCTTGTTCAGGAGGCCAAGCGAGGCCAGAATATCGTAGACTGCAGCAGAGGAAAAAACAAAAACACTCATCAGTAAACGCAGCTTTGCACAAGTTGGGCCTGGAATCACAAGCACAGAAGCCGCGGCATTGGCATAAACAGATCGGACTCGGTCCAAAGCACCACAAATGATCTCCAGGTGTACAAAAAAGATCACTGAGAAAGTGCGAAGAGCCAAGCCCCCCTTTCTGGGGTCTTGTATCGTGGGCGCGGGAGGATGGACTTGGTCAGGCCATGGAGTTCGGGAGGGACGACTTACACCAGTTGACGATCCACATGGCGAAGACGAGAGCACGGGAGGGTGACAGTGGTGGGGCCGAACAAAGGAAATCAGATACGACGAGATCGCAGGCGAGAGGTAGGCGTCGAGGGGAATGGAGAGGGGGGAAGAGAGGCAAGAACGTCAGGACAGGTTGATGTTGTTTTCGGGGTCGGCCAGTGGCCAGTGGCTTGGGTGCCTGAGGCAGCAAGGGATCAACGGTGGCGGATTTTGACGAAATCGGGAGTTCACCATGTTCTCACCATCACCATGTGGCTTGACCAACACCAGACACTTCTTGCAGGCTACGACACACTTTTAGTGGCGAGTTTACGGGTTGAAAACTGGAGCAGTGAATAAGAATAGGTCTCAGATTCATTCGTGGTCACTTCACTAGCGCTAAGCAAAGACTGGCGATGCACCTTTTCCCATCAAGCAAATTCCCATCCATAATGCAGCAAAATTCAGCTAAGGGGTATACGCACCGCAACCATGCAAGATAAAAAACGAAAGGGACCTCCTCAGACAGGCACTGAAGACCATAGAATATGTACCGGGAAGAGAAGCATGAGATATTGAGAAAAGCAAGGACAATTGGTTTCCCCCCCTCAAGAAGGATTAGAAGAGCGGTAGGTAAATAGTCGATAAGGCCAGGAGGTTTAGGAAGAGGTGATGGCACCACAGGGGAAGAAAGAAAACCAGTCAAATGGATGACATGAAGTTGGTTAAGTATGTATCAGCGAAAGGCACCCAGATCGCTAACTGGGTGGGGGTAAAAGTATGTGAAGGGAAGGAGGATAAAAAGGTAATGTATGTACAGAAGCGAAATGGTAGGGTAATAGTAAATGGGTATTGGGGTGAATTGGTTGGGGGGGGGGAAGACAATACAGACATGCAAATGCGCAGTCCAGTCCTGTGGGAGCCTAGACGGATAGGACGAGCTGGGTGTCTTGGGCGACACCGTAAGCCCTGCACCTCTCAGCAACTTCGAGGCCAAGCTCCTTCATCCTCTCGGCTCCCTTGCCGGGAATCGGCCGCCGAACCATCTGCTCTTTGGCAGCTTTGCGGCAATGTTGACGCCAGTACTTCTCTTTACGTTTCTGGCGTTTCTGCTCAAGACCCTCGACGATGTCGATGGGTCCACGCATGTGCATCTCGCGCGTGCGAGAATGCTCACGCTCGGGTGACTCAGTCAGAGGTGGGATACCGTGCCAGCGGTGCGACTTGTCCATAGTCGTGAAGAACGGATTGGGTGTGCGCGGCAAAGACTTGGTGCGGGTCAAATGCGGGCGCTGAACCAGGTGGCTGATGTTGAGACCTTGGGGTGACGAGGACTCGATGGCAGGCAGATCCTCCGGGAAAGCAGACTGTTTCGAGGGCGAGGGCGACTTGGCACGGCAGGCTCGGGACCGCGGAGGAGGGGACTTGAAACGCTTGGGAGAAACCCGACCAGCCCGGCGAGGTGGGGGAGACATCATACGTTTGGGTGAGTGACGAGGCGAGGGCTTGCGAGTGGGATCCTCGGTCCGGCCGCGGAACGGCTCAAGAACGAAGTCGTCAAAGTCACCGTGCGAGATGTCCTCCAAATCCTCGTCATCATCCTCTGGATCGCTGGTCGGGAAGCTCGGGTCAATGTCTTGCGGAATGAGAATGTGCTTCGACATGCGCCGCTGCTCCATGCAGGACTTGTACGCAGCCTCCAAGGGGCGGTCTTCGTCGAGTGTGCCACAGACGAAGTCGGTGCTATCCGGAAGATTGGGAGTGCCAGGACGCATGATCTTGGAGGTCTTTGGAGAGCGACGGCCAGCAGTCTTCCGAACGGGAGCGGGCAACCATTTCGGGTGGTCATCGGTCATTGAGTCGAATGAAGTGTTCGAGGCACGGCGCTCCATGGTCGGAGGGAAGATGTCAAGCGCTTGGGTGCTAGAATCAGGCAGAACTGCCGACGGGGCCCAGAATTCGTACTCGGAACCATCGTCATCGCTTTCGTCAGAGTCTGCGAACCCGGCCTCGTTGTCGGATTCATTTCCATCATCATCGGAGAAGTGGACAGTGGAGTCATCATCAGCGAGGTCCTCCGCATCATCATCCTCTTCGTCGTCGTCTTCATCATCCTCATCCTGGGCTTCCTCCTCAGCCTCTTCACCCAGGCGTCGAATTGCAATCTCCTTCTTCATGCAGTCGTTCAGAGTAATCTTTTGGGCGTAATCGGTCTGTTTGGTGACCCACTCGTCATCCTCACCCACGGAGCTGGCGAATTCGTGGAACCGAGTGGCCTCGGATTCCTCGAACTTGCCAAGTCCACTGGTTGGTACACCTTGAGGAGCAGTTTGCGCGGGCATCTTTCCCTTCTGGGTGCCATCTTCGTGGTCCTGGGAGGGCCTGCGAGTCACGGGAGCCGGGGATCCACGACAGCGAGATCGGAAGGCAGACTTGCGTCCTGGCGAGCGTTCGCGTGCGATGGTGGCCAGGCGTCCGGGGCAGGCAAAGGTGAGGGCAGTTTTGCGCTTGGGGGGCTCGAGTGTATCTTTGGAGGGCTCAGGTCGAGGGTTGGGTGAGGTAGGTTTCTGGGCAGGGGAGGCCTCGGTCTGGCGGCCACAGGCAAAGCTGATGCATCGCTTACGACCCAAGTTGGCCTCCACCGTGGTCTCGTTGGCAACGGCAATCTTGACTTTGGGGGTTGTGTCTTTCTTGCTGGTCATCGTGGCATTCTTGCCCATCATCTGTGGTGGCAAAGGCGGACTCGGGGTGTTGGAGAGAGACGGGCTGGTCAGGCCGCCGTCGCTAGTCAGCTCTGCCGTGGAGATGCCACTGATGTTGCTGTGAGGGTAGGAGCGGTAGGAGTATGCGGATTCGTGGAGGGCAGTGTGGGGATCGGTGGGGGACATCTCCGGGCTGCTCTTGAGGGCGCGGGTGAGCAGAGATTCCTTTTGGGGGGCGAAGGTGGGTCTTGCGAAAACGGTCTCATCGTGATGGTGCAATGAAGTCGCGTGAATGATATGTTGGTGATCGGGAGGTTCGTCCACGTCCTCGGCCAGGTCGGCCTCGTCGTGGGCCGGTCTTGTGGCGGCGTTTGGCGCGACGAGCATCTTGAGCAGGTTGTGAAAAGAGAAAGGTCGTTCTCCACGGGGTTGTGCCATTTTGTTCTTCGATGAGAATAGGTCTCTGCAGAGGATTCTCGAACGAAGTCGAAAGGTGTGGCGAGGTTCACGAGATTATCCAAGCAGGTAGGTCGTGACTCGCGCGGCGATGCTCTCTCGATATCGATTAGAAATCGTAATCGATCAACCCGGAGGGCAGAGCAAAGGTCCCGTGAAGGACAGCGGTCATGATATGTAACGCATGACTGGGGGAGGTCCAGGAAGCAAAAGCAAGAGGTGACGATGAGAGGGTCGCCAAGGACGATTTATTGTCTCTCAAAAATGGCCACTCTCAATAGAGCGCCGGGCACGAATACCTCTAGTCTTAGCGCCAAGCCGCTATGCAGCAAAGGGCAACCAGATCGAGAAAGAAGAATGCGTGAGAGTTTGAAAGCTTCAAGGTGGCAGAGGAAGAAGGAGAGAGGGAAGAGAGAGGAGAGAGGAGAGTGGAGAGGTGATAAAAGGAAGACGAGAAAAGAAGGTATAGAAAGGTAGGTCAGGTCAGGAAGTAGTAGTCGTCGTTCAGGGTAGGTCGTGGAGGGGGGACCAGCTGCGGGTTTTTGGTGGGAGAATCGGTACCGTCCTTGACCCAAAACCGTTCTGACGGTATGGACGGCCCTCACTGTGCCGCCCCGGTACTTTCTCAGATTAGGAGCTGCCCGCATTAAGGGCAAGTTTCCCCATGATGATCACTAGAGTCTGACCATACAGTTACCATACCATGACCATACACGGCACGCCGGCATCGTCGTTTTGGGTTTAGCGTCCAAAAAAAATCCGTTCTTTGACTTCTTTTTTTCTAAAAATCTTTTCTTTTCCTCCCCCCCCCCTCGCCACAAGGCACAAGCCCTTCCACGGAGTTTCCAAGGCCCCACTTGTCAACTGGCCTGAATGCTGCACAGTGCACGTACACTCGTACAGTACGGGGATGGTTCCTGCGCCTTGCACTTCGGACAGCCCCCAAAGGATTCTCTCTTCTATTTTAATAACTATGAGGGTTTCTTCTGCTTTGTGAGGCTGTCATTCTTTTCTTTTGTAGTATTGAATTATTGTTTTATCTTGGTATATTCCGATCCTCTCTCCATCGCTCGTTTCGTTGTCAGTGCCCTAGGGTTTCATCCATTACACCCCAATGAAAATGGGTGGAGTGGGATGACTCCTCCCGTATTAGTTATTATTGTGTGGTGACCTTTGCTCGTCCGCTGGGTGGTTGCCGCTGGACTATGAGGCATTTTGTGCCAGCTAACCCTTTTCAGGGCAACTCAGTGCACCCACGCTAGGAACTCCGACCTGCGCAGACTCGAGGGTAATACAATGGAGTAATATCATTCATGACTTGGAAGTTGGATGAGATTTGCTCCCAGCGCTGTACTGTAACCCAGAAACTATCGACCTTCTTGCTAGTATACATTCAAGTTGAGGCAAGATCAATCGTGATGATGCTGTGTGCTTGTGATCAGAACGATAAAGTTGACTTTTTCGATCTCCCGCATTCCAGATGAGCACGTTTCTCGATGCAGTTTCTCCCGGCGCCAGGAATGTTGCTCTCAGCAGGAAGTTCCAGGAACGCATCGCGAGATACAGTGACACCTCATAAGTTTTAACAACGCTCCCGGACCCACATTCAGACCGCCTCAAGTAGTAACCTACCGCTTTCCTAAAACGCGTAGTAAAAAAGCGCGGAAGATACGCGCAACGCGATATT
>JAPDFA010000194.1:0-18234 GCA_027569415.1 Penicillium janthinellum
CCCCCCCCCCCCCCCCCCCCCCCCCCCCCCCCCCCCCCCCCCCCCCCCCCCCCCCCCCCCCCCCCCCCCCCCCCCCCCCCCCCCCCCCCCCCCCCCCCCCCCCCCCCCCCCCCCCCCCCCCCCAATTATCCTGGGGTGGCATTTAGAGGGGGCGTTCCCGAGGGAACGGATTTGGGTACGTGCTAGCTGATGGTTAATCAAACTACCAATTGGAGGCTCTGGATGGAGATTATTCTCCTTTCTTGTGGTGACTTGCATCGCATTCAAGCCTGCAAAAGACGACTCGCGGGTAGAAATTGCGATCATATGTCAATCATACTCTGTAGGCTTATCATGAGTGACGTTCGACTTTCTCTCTCGCAATCACGATAATTAGTCGTGGCTGGCGAAAAAGATCCAATACTCAACAATCCCCCTCCAAATCCCCCGGCCAAGCCCCTTCCACGACTCGACACTTCCCAAGTCTCCTCGCATCTCGCCTGCACGAACTAAACTAACCGCACGAAATTGCGGGGTTAAGGTTGCAGCTCCCGCACAGACCACCCCTCTGTTTCAGGCTTAGCGTGTTCCACCATGATCCACGGATCATCACCACCTTTTCGTCCGTGGAATCCGTGGATCTCAGCCGATAGGCGGATAAGCCCCGGCGATCAGACGGGGGGTCCCATAGGCCCCATCGACTCTGTAGAGTGACTATGAGTCCGTACATTGGTACAAGGATCGCAGTGGAGAAGACCCAGAAGTGGCCTGCTGCAAGCAGTTGCAAATCGGAACCCCCGTGCTCGCATCCGGACCGGTTATTGGTGTGCTGCGGATGCCCTGTTCTGGGCACTGCCGGTGCTCGTTCTGGTTCTGCGATGCCGCGCTGAGGATTAGCAGCAAATTACTTCGTACTCCGTAGTCTGGGTGTCTTATCAGCATGTTTTTTTTTAACAGGGGGAGAGGGGGAGGCGATCCAGTGCCGTCACTTCGAGACTGGTGAGCTTGCCACTTAAAGGTAATCTGTCTGGCATCGATCACAGGGCTGATTGCGTGCCCCAAGAGCGTGGCACGATGCCCGTGCTCGTGCTGACAGCATGGTCTGATAAGCAAACGGTCAAAGGTCTAGACTGGATCTGTTTTGGGGCTTCCATGTGGGAAAGCACATCGGCAGCTGCATATGCAGCTATCCGCTACCTTGATTTTGTTTCTTTTGATTATTCGACTCAAGTCTGCAGTTGCTGGGCGCCTAGCCCATGCTGTGAGATAGTTCCAATATGGAGTATTTCCTGACTTCCCCAAGTATACACCAAGTACTCCGTACTTTTTTTGATAGTCGTTCTAGAACGGACGGCGTTCTTTTAGATTATACTCCACGCAAATATCCCTCTCGATCCCGTCTCTTTTGGTCTCCTCAACGCCAACGTCCAACATTTGCACGTGCGCTCTCCCACAACATGGAAAGGAAAAAAAAAAATCAAGCCACTACCACCGGTCCCCAACCACCAAATACCAATCTATATCACACATGTCGACCAAAGCAATCCCCTCACGATACTCATGCCATATCGAGGCGCCAACCCCCTCCACAACCAACGATCGACCAATCACCACCCAAATTCCGACCCCCCGTCCCAGGGGAGTTTGTTTCCGCATCCCAAAAGAAGTACATTGCTGGTTTTCGCTGGCGGGTAGTGGGGAGGTACAAGCGACGGACGCGGGTCTGGACTGGCCCACCCACAGCGAGATGGGCCAGGGATCACTTCAATCAATCGGGTTATTGTTCGACTGCGCTCGCCAGAATTGGTGTGGCTTGGGAGCTCGAGAAGTTTTGCGCTTGCGTTTTGTGTCTAAGCTCCTATCAGTATCCAGCCTTACGGTCTTGCCTTTTACATGGTTCTGGCAGGGGGACGTCTGGGCGATGAGGGCCGATGATCGATCGATCGTACTGTCAAGGTCCCCGGTACCTAGGGCTGATCATGCCATAGCTACGGCTGTCTTCTGCTCAGGCCGTTGATCTGTGTACGGGAGGAGGATGCCGCGAGTACTTTTGGAATTGACTTGCTCGATAGTGAGTGTACGGATTCACGTATGACGAGTTACGGCATGGCCTCTTCAGTTTCCTGCACAATTCTGCAATATGCACAGCATGCAGATCAACGCAGATCATTTTCAACGGTCCCCAGCTGATCTGCGATAATAAGAATGCCCCCTATGACCTCAAGTCCATACACGAGTCAGTAGAGAGCTAGAACGTACCTTTGCACGATCCACCCAGACCACAAATTTAAGTGCCAACGATCGATTAAGATTCCAAATAATCGAAACGAAGAGACTACGACACATCGGGACAACAGCCTCTTCCCTCTTCCGGCGACGCGCATCAGCCAACCACAAGCCCCGCCAGAATAAAGAACAAGCCCGGCGGAGAACCAGTGAATCGTGGATCGTGATTGATCATAATGGAATATTTTTCCGATTGAAACCGCAGCCCCGGGACCGTCCTCGTGTTCACTCTTGGGACGTGCCGAGAAATACAAGAGACAGGGCCAGTTGACAAGGGTGGGGTGGTGATCGACACGACATCGACACGAGGCAGTTCTAACTTCTAAGCCTGTAGTACAATAAATAGTACAGTACTACTAGCAGGCAAATGGCGGGCTAAACCGCTAAACCGCCAGTTGTAGGTGGAAAGTGGGCAGAGGGCGATCCTGATAAGCGATTCAAATACTACGATTGGACGTGGCGGACTGGAAATCCGATTTCTCAAATTCGAATACAGAGAATGACCTTTCGGTTTTCAAAGGTGGTGCTAACTGGGGCTCTCCACAGTAATCATTTCATACCAACCTCTCATAGGCGTGGACAATTTATCTCGCTCTTAAACTATCTCCAAAGCCCGCAGTACCCGAGGCCGCGAATAAGCCGCCCTGGCAAAGTTTGATCATCCCAGCTTGCGGTGCTTACTGCCAAAGTCCCATTTACGCGGACTAGATGTCAAATCAGTTTACACTTTACAGATGCCGCTTATTTGGATGGCACGGATCAGAATATTTTATTTTTCGTCAACGGCTTGATTGAGCACGGAGCTATTTCTGATTTCTTGTGGCTAGAATTTGAGGTCGTCAAGCGTCCGTGGTTAGCCGTCGGCTCTTCTGTCAATATCTCAAAGTACGCAATGCATGGACGAGACCGAAGGCGATGATAGCCACTTTGCACAGGCAATATCAAGGAAGCGACAGGACAAGAAGGAAGGCTAGAGCCAGTCCATATTGCAAAAACAAAGTCTTCCCGATTCGCCCGTAGAGAAAAGCATGAAAATCACGGCAGGAAGGATGCCAACTGCCAAGTAGCGAAGACTGAGACTGTGGCTAGGCCACGCGAAACGTGGGCTCATGTGTAGAACAGAGTGGACGAGCTTTGCGGATCGATCCGCTACACTGGGAGTTTATGGCCATGGCGTTGCGATATTTCAAATGAATATTTGCCCTTCTTAGTATCCCGATATAGACCTCGCCGGCCCAGAATACTCTAGACACCACCCCGGCTAAATAACTCACGGCCAATCTCACCGCTGCGGCGGACGCTCATGCTTGACGAGCTACTGCGCCGTCGGCGCCGAGATTCGGCCGGATCTGCGGGGCTCAAGCCACTTGCGCGGGCGTGCAAGTTCAAGATATCAGTCAAGCTGACAACACCAACCAGGCGTCCGGATAATCGAGCACCTGGCAGGGATGATGCTGGGATAGAAGACGCGAGCGGTGGGGTGACGCCGCTTGATGTGACGGGTGGGAACGGCACGGCGCTACCGTAGGGCTGAGGTGGCACCGGGAGATGAGGCGTGGACGGGCCAGGAGACTGTGTAGGGAGGCTCAACGGCGTTGGAAGGGGAGAAGGTGGTGGTGACAGTGCAGTGTTCGATCCTGTCGTCGCAGAAGAAGTCGGTACACCCAGGGGAATATGGGCACTGGAGTGGGATGGAGTTGGGGGCCCCGATGAAGATGGAGACAACGGGTCAGTCACCCAGAGTCTGGTATCGTTAGCTTCTCTCCATCTCTGAGAACAAGAGGTTTCTGCATACCGATGCGATCTTGTTGCCACAAGCTTGGCAACTGTGTGAGCGAGCGTCGAAGTAGGATTCACATGGAAAACTGGGAACGAGTCTTTGCCTTCAATCAATCCTCGGGTGGACAGAATCACCGAAATGAAGTGTGTACAGGTATTTTGAAGAAGCGGAAGCGATGAGGACCGTGTCAGAAGCTAATCAGATGTTAGTAGATGGCCCAAAGAGGAGTTGTGCTGGCTCTTTACCTTAACGTCTGTCGTGGAAATATTGCCTATCACGTTCCAATGG
The DNA here is from genome assembly GCA_027569415.1 of Penicillium janthinellum. Classification (NCBI taxonomy): domain Eukaryota; kingdom Fungi; phylum Ascomycota; class Eurotiomycetes; order Eurotiales; family Aspergillaceae; genus Penicillium; species Penicillium janthinellum. The sequence goes on from JAPDFA010000194.1 coordinate 4,334, forward strand.
TTATCAACCACGACAAGAGACGATATTCCTTCGGTGTCCATCAACTGAAGAGCTTCACTAAGAGGCTTATCGCCGCTGAAAGAAAAGTAACAGTCAGCGTATGGCCCAGCACAAGAATCACAGTATCGGGGAAGGGGCTTACTTGATGGAGATCACATTGTGCGAGCCAATGCGCAAGCTGTTTAGAGGCTGCGGATAGAGCTGCTCAATCGCAGGGAAGCTGCGACCATTTTCCCAGAGGAACTTGACCAGTCGGAACTGACTGAAGATGCCAACCACCTCTTGGTCGTTGTGCTCCTTCGTCACGACGACGCGATGAATACCACCACCAAATGTCTCTACGGCCGTGAGAACATTTGCGGAGGCCGGGAGGGTGACCAGCGGTTCTTTCTCCATACCCAAAGCCTTGACATCTTTGAGAGGGATCTTCTCACCCTCTCGAGCTTTCTTGGCAAGCTCGTCATATGATGTGCGATGTCCTTCTTGTGGAGATGTTAACCCCGCTGCCAACAACAAGTAGGTGTTCAGGTCAGAAAAATCGAATGTAGCCACGGCAGAGTTGTGTTGAGGGCTTTCGCGAATCAGTAGTACGGGGGCACCGGTATCAATCAGAATCTAAGATACGTCAGTCTCGACAACGATGAATTAACAAGTGTCCCGCCTGGAGAACTCACATTCGTTGCCTCTTCAATTCCCGTATCCATTTCAACGAATTGAAGGTCCTCGGGGCTAACCAGCTCGCCAATGGAGATTTCTCGCCAGTCGCGGCCAATAAACGCAGGATCGACATTCTTCGGCGGTGGGGGGTTATCAATCAAGCTCTGGATGGCGGACTGTGTGAGAGAGGGTTGCCGTCTGCTTCGAGGCGAGCCTGGCGGTCCGCGAAGAGTATCACTCAAGCTCTGGCGATGTTGATGATTGGCAGGAGGCATATGTGAAACGCGCAGCTGGTTCTGATTCCGTGTAGAGCGGGTATCGGTGCTGGATCGGGGCGACGCGACGCCCGAGCCGTTGTTGGGGTCGGAGGAGGCATTAAGGGAGGTGTCGGAACCCTCCCGACTAAGCTGGCTATCCGCCATGATCAATGCCGTCTGATCTAGTCGGCCTGACAAGATCTTGGGAAAGCAGACGTTGAGGGTTCAAGGGGAGTAGGTGACGCGGGGTTGAGTGGCTGTGCCAATAAGCGGGCGCGGATATCCTGACATCACGTGCTTATGTCAGCTTTCTGAAAGCGGAGAGCAAAAGCCGTAGAAGTCCATTTATGGGCTTCTGTGATAACTTCCTGTATGGCCTCCATTTCCTCCGATACGATAGGAGCGAAGTAATCGATACTTGAAATCACTGCAAGATATCCCTCGAGTTTGACATCAATGGTTTGAAAGAGCCATTTGTTACGAAGACGGTCAAACAACCTGGTGCAGTAGTGAACAAGTCACGTCCCGAGAAAGTCGCCCAGCACATCTGCCATATCTTTCCCTCCTCGTTCCTTCATTTTCCGCTTGCCAGTGTTTTGAGGCAGCAAGTTCTCCTGCGGCGCCCTTTTCCTGTCCGTGCGTTCAGTTACTCGTGTGCATATAAAGATCGACTTCGCCGCATATTGTGCCCTTGCGAGTTCAATGTTGTGGTTATCGCAATCGAGTCGAGGTAGTCCAAACTCCAGAATAGGCAAGCTGGAATTTAACCTTTGGTCTTTGTTTCCGCTGTCAGATCCGTTCTGATAGAGTTGAGAAAGTGGTCCCAGGAATTGCAAGGCCTCCGTCTTCTGTCTGCAATCTGAAATCCAGTCCCATCTTTGGGCTCTCCATCCTGCCACCCGCAGGCCATGTGTAGTCCTGCTTTTATGCTGACTGAGCTCTTGTGTAATCCTTTCACACTTGTATATGACGACAAGATTCAGGCGCGGTAGTTTCTCAAGCATCGAAAAGACATGGTGCGTGAGGGGTTTCTGCCGATAGATTCTGAGAACTTGTAGGTGCTGCAAAGATCCTGTGACCTGTGCAGACTCGAGCCAACTGCGCACAGCTCCATCCTCCAGTTCTGGCGTGTCACAAGCTTCAGCCCTGAGTGATGAACTGAGATTCCGGCCTTCTCCAGTAATCTCGAGAGCCACCAAGTTCCTGAGGGTGCCAATCTCAACGAGGTCGGATTGGTGAGCATAATGATTAGATAGAGAGAGGATAGCACGCCAGTGGTACGCATCGCTTCTTAAAATATCAATATACCCCTTCAAAGGTATTTTTGGAGACCGTGTCCTCAGGCAATATGACGGGCTGACTTGCGGAAATTGGTCTGGGTACCTCACGCTGAGAATCTTCCACATCAGGAGCGTTTGTTTACCCCTAGCGATCTGATTAGTCTGGAGCCAACAGAACTGCTCGAGAGAACACCACATTACTCACCTGTGTCCTAAGAAGGTCCAGAGCTCTTCTGCAATCTTCCATGGCACGTTTTCAAATAGCTCGGGCTTCAATTCTGACTGGTCCTTGAAAAGGCGCCTTGTGGCCGTGTCTTTAAGGGAAGGTGCACCGAGATTTGTCTGTTCGCTATCCGCAAATGGGAGGAATGGACTTTCATGATACCAGTGCGGACCTCGGCCAAAGTCGTGCTGGGCGGATGGAGATTTGAGAATTATAGACATGGCTTAGAAACCGCTGCCGGCCAGCTATGACTCGAGCTGACGCTGATAGGATCAAAGCTCTCGAATAGAATGTTCCTTCAATCTCAGGTTGGGCCCTTTGTATCGCGCGGTGGACGCGTGATGGGCGCGTCAGGCAGACGCACACTTTCCCAATCGGGAAACAAAGTGCTTCACACGTGACCTTGACACGGAGAGCAGCCAGAAATTATTGCTGGGCGACAGGACCTTTGATCCTGTAGATCCCTATACCTCATACTATATTCTAGGTCATTCAAGTAGGAACCCGAACTTATAGATATCTTAGTTACGAAAGGCAAGCGGCGGAAACCACGCAATTTGACGATATAGCAACGTATGTGCTCTACAGGGTTCGAAATAGTTGATTAGAAGTGAAAAAAGTCTTCCACCCTCCAATTGCTACAAGTCATGGATTCTCTAGGTCAGGCATCTTTATCTGCCTTGAATGGATCTCTACGCTGTTAGATGCATTGACTGTACTGCTCACTCGCGACAACTTCGAGCTTGGTTTGAATGCATGTATCAAAAGTGTCCTTAGGTAACGAGAGTCGAATTAAGTCTCCTTACTCAAAAAACAATACAAAACGCAAGCCGCAATATAAAGTATCAAAACAAAAGGTTGGAAATAGTAGAAGTAGATGTCGATGGGCTTTGGGGATACGAATGGCAAAGTGGCAATTATGATACTTGTCGCTTCCAGGCTGATCCGTAGCCCAGTTCTCTCCTGCGGCACGACTTGTTGAGCCAAGAGCGAAATCATGATTAGCAAAAACAGCGCGGCGATTGCAAGGGGGCCGCCACCCCCGACGAAAATGCTAGCGACTGCAGCTAGAGCCGTCGAATTGGAGGCTGTAAGAGATACAACAAAAGCAATGCACTGGGAAACAGAGAAAAGAGTGATAAACACCGTACCAAGCCCCAAAGTCCTCGGTCGATGCTACCAAGCATTATCGGGATGGTCGGGGCCAAGGTCAAGGTCATCAAAGTCACCGAATCCGCCTGGTATCGCGGTTGAGACTCTAGCATCCAAATTGTTTGTCCGCTTTGTTTGAGGGAGTGAGCGCCTAGTTTCGTCGGACGCAGAATCATTCCGCATGTGGTTGGAATCTTGACCAGAAGCTGGACGAGGTCTATTCAGCATAGACCAGAAACGCAATGCGTTACAGAACTCACCATCGCAAAAATATTCTGCCAGTGTGATGAACGGTGCCACAAGAAGGACTAGAGCAACCACCTGTCCAAAGCCCTAATTGCTGTTGTTTCCACCAGAGGGATCCTCGAGACCATAAGACTCAGGTAGAGGCAGTGCTTTTATCAAGCGCATGATGCCCCAGACAAAGGCCACCAGCAACCAGCCGACCTAAAGGAGTTAGACTTGATACCGGGCGAATAGAAATTGGATACTCTACCTCAAGTAACATTGATGACCAATAATCCAAAAGGCGTCTCAGCTCGAGGAAAGCAGCAAGAAGGGGGTAGTAACACAGGGTACGCTTCAAGCTCCTTGGCGAGCCAACGCTACACCATTTGAAGACAACTCGAAGGCCACGTCGCGCGTGGAAGCTCAGAAAGTCTCGACCCCGACCGATAACACCCACAGATAGTGATCTATGCAGCTTCACAACGCGTGAGGTGAATCCAACAACAATCAGAAACACCGATACTATCGATATGAAAGCCATGCCTGTAGTTGGAGACACACGTAAGTAGCAAGCTGCATAATCGTTCATGTGGGGGAACCATTTATAAACGCGATCTTCATCGAATGCCCAGGAATAGTTCCCTGTGAACCCCAAGCCCTCCACTAATAACATGGCCAGCACGCCCATGGCCAACAATCTCCATTCACGCTCGGCGCCACGACTGTAGAGATGATGCCGTACCAGGGTCAAGCATGAAAGGCGTGTCAGGCTGGAGAACTAAGCTAAATACACAATCACTAGCCAATAATAGGTTATCAAGCCGCATTTGAGTTGTACGAAGCCGCTGATGAGAATTGAGACTCCGGTTACAATTTGTAGGTCACTCATGGCTAGAATGGACTGAGAAAGGTGTCAGCGTTGCCATTCGATGGTAGGTGTTTTCCCATTGTTGGTCACCTTCATGAAGAACGATTCAAGACGGGCATAGGGCCGAAAGCCTTCTGCGGGAGTTCCAAAAAGTTTCTTGGAGGTCCGACGGACACACGTCAACACGAGCACGTCTACTGGATTCGGACGGAAGGTGGACTGTGATTGAGTTGAGGATGAAACACGGTCAATCTTCTCGAACGGATCGTGGGTTGGCTGGTATGTGGTGAAATAGTAGACGATAATTATCAATATAACTATACCTGACGTAGCCACATAGTTGATGATGACCTAAGACAGTCAGAATATTCAATTCTGCGAGAGAGACAAAGGGAAAGACAAACCCCTGGCCCCGTGATGTCGCTATTTGACGACCAAGCAGGGTTCCTGTCCGAACAGCTGAAGTTGCAGGTCGACATGACGACAACTGGGAGGGAGGATGGTGGCCATGAGACTGCTCCGAAGATATCGCTGGATGTCAGCCCCCGAGGTCTATAAGTTAGAGGCTACTGCGAGCGAAACAAATGAATCAGGCTATTCTCACGCGCGATCCGCGATGAGCAAAAGATTATGGCTGAGGCTATGGAGTGAGGCTGAGCGAAAGGGCGTATGTGATATGGAACGTGCCCAAACCACCAGACTGCCTCTTGCTCTTGCTCTTGCCTGCTCTGTTTGGCCTGTTTGCCTACACAAAGTATACAGTTGCAAGTTGCAACTTGTGCCTCGTAAGTCGTGAGGCTCGTGGTTGTGCCGCCCGCGCTCAAGCCCCTCCTGCCCAACACCTTCAGAATGGCGGCACGGCCTCGGGGAAGCCACCCATCGGTCCGGTGTGGCCAACGCTTTTCACTCTGAGGATTCTCATCAATATGGCTGAGGTCATCGGTGCTCGTACTAAGTCGATGACTCCTCAGCAGACGGACCTCGCTAGGTGCAAGTTCTATACAAGTGCAGTCAGCTCTACCAAGTCACACCCGCTCGCCTGACGCTGTCGAGTGATGGCAGTCACCCGGGCACGCGACTGCCCCCAAGGGCTCATCGCCTCAAAAGCCTCCCCGCTGCCAACACAAGAGCGATCAGGCGGGGCAAAAACCACGAGGGAAGGTTACCGGGGCACTTGGCGCTAAAAGCAGATCCTCGCCCGTTATATGATCAGCGCCTTTCCCCTTGGCGAGCCTGCCTTCCAACCGATTTCTTTCGACATGTGGAGAGTCTTCTCGCGGACGAATCTCCTTGAGCACGATCGCGATACCTGGCCTACTTTTATTTGAGCTCACACCTTCAAAATCACACCATACATCAACGAAGAGCCAAAACGGGTAACTAGTGGCGGAAGAGGGTGCGAGGCTGGAAACGCATTATCATGGCGCAGGATCAGCCGGTCGAATATTCGGTCCCAGCAACCAAGCCGAGCAATAATGGGAACGCAGACATGATCTTTGCACGGCGACCAGCCGTGCCAGAGCGTCGCGGGTCTACGATCTTAAAGTTCCTCTTCTCCATTATCGGCTCGAAGAACCCGATCGCTCGCGCTGCAGACCCGGCCAAAAACACCGTCTGGTTGCTGGACAACACAGCCTATCAGCTTGTCTCGGAAACACCAAACGATGGCAAAGCGCAACCTTGGCAGGCAGAATTTGTCGCATGTATCTTTGAAAAGGGCGGGCGGAAAGATGTCGGTAAGATTGTCGCGGCGATCGCTGATCACATCGGTATTGATGGGGAGTATGGCCGGGACGATCAAGAGACACGCAAGCGCATAGAGAGACGGGTCCAACCTTTCTTGGACCAGGTATCTCCCGCGCTGAAGCTCAAACTGGAAGTGACTATACATGAGCACAAGCAGACGCACCCGCTGGGCGGCTCAGACCGAAACGGGATTATAAGCCAGATCGTTGAGCTTGGCGTGTCCGGGGGGCCCGATGGCACGGTGGTACATCCCCATGCCCAACACTTCAGGGGGCCGATGGCGAGGATGGAAACGCGGTTCGCCGCGCCCGAGGGCTGGATGGTGATTTCGGACATTGACGATACGATCAAGCGGACGATGACGCGCGAGCCGACAGGTATTCTTCGCACAACGTTCGCCGAAGAGCCCGTTCCTATCGCCGGCATGCCAGAGTTCTATCGGCACGTCCAAAGCCAGCTGAATCCGACATGGTTCTACCTCTCGGCCTCGCCGTACAATCTATATCCATTCCTGCACCAGTTTCTGCATGAGCACTACTGCCCGGGAACGCTCATCCTACGTGACTACTCCTGGATGGACATTAGCGGGCTCATCAAATCGTTTACCGAGAAGACACAGGAATACAAGGTTGATCGGATGGAAAAGGTCCGGAGCTGGTTCCCGCGACGTCGAGTGCTTTGCATCGGGGACTCGACGCAGAAGGATCCGGAGGCCTATGCGGAGATGTACGGTCGTTACCCGGATTGGATCCATGCTATCATTATTCGAAAGGTTACCGACGTGGGGCATATGGAAGAGAAGAACAAGCCCGAGCGGTTTGAGGAGGCATTTGAGAATGTTCCTTCTTCCGTGTGGACTGTGTTTGAGGATACGCAGGAGCTCTATGCTCTTGTTGATGGGCTGAGAATGGAAGAGCAGGACTTGTAGATACTATAATTACCATCCTTGTCTTATTGTAGATATCGTGCATCTGAGAGATGCTTTTACACATATCTTGGTAATTTTGAGGCTCGTCAAGCCAAAGTAGGAACTAGAGATGACCTAATAAGTCTCGCTTGTAAGCTCCGAGTCGCTGTGGTGGTTGTGGCAACGCGGACCTCATTTCCGTCATACGTAGGTCAACATGAGGACAATGGACAATGGACAGCAAGCAACCCAAACATAGTCATATGGAGAGCCTACAACCTGAATGCAACTCGAGAGGATCAATGAACATTTTCCAAGCTCCTCATCGCCAAGAATGAACCGCACAGCATCGCGAAACGACTACGCCCCTTCGTCTTCGTTGGAGGACAACGAAATCAGTCTGATACCAGTAGCAGACGATGTATCACCATCAAGCTACACAGACAGCCAAGCCGCCGATATCCCGCTGCCAACGATAAAAAATGACAAGCGAGCATCAACAGCAAGCTGGCGAGCCTCGACAAACGGCAAGCGCCCATCGACAACCCTCGACGCCCAGAAATTCATTCCTCTCTCCATGCGGGCCCTCTACTACTCCGCCGAACCAGCCACAGAATCCATCACGGAGCCAATTTCCAACGGACCAGCCAGCCCTAAACCACGCCGCTTCAGCAACCCAGGCACACGGCTCGTCCTTGATCCCAATTTCCCCACGCCCCAGCCCTCACCGCAAGAGTACCTTCTCAAGGTGCAGACCGCAGCATTCTGCCATGACGAGATACGTTTATCGACAGCGTTGAACCCGCCGAAGACTACGCCGCAGATCCCGCTGCACAGTATCTGCGGGACAGTGATTAGTACTCCAACGCAGGACCTTGAACGGCCCGAGGGATCAAAGTTTGAGATCGGAGATACCGTCTGGGGCGTGACGAGCTATACTCGTGACGGGGGCGCGGCGGATTATGCAGTCGCCGTGGAGTCTGAGCTTGCGCTAAAGCCGGCGAACATTGGTGCCCAGGAGGCTGCTGCGTTGGCTTTGCCTGGGTTGACGGCGTGGCAGGCGCTGTTTCGGCATGCGGAGATTAACCCCGATACCTCTGTGAACGGGAATGGACATGAAGACTATAAAGGAGGAGTTGGTCCAAAAGGGGAGAATGGTATGGGCAATGGGAATGGGAATCGCAACGGCAACGGTGGTGGTAATGAACAGAACGTGTTCAGAACGGACATTTTCGGAGACAACAACAGATACGACAACGGCAGAAGCCCAACGAAAAGAAATACGAACGGTTACCCGCCCAAGCAAAGCATCTTTGCCGACGGTTATGGCAACGGCCGCAAGAATGGCAACGGGCAGAGTTGGATCCGAAAAAGTGTCGATGGCATCAACAATCTCGTGAGGACCGCAAGTACGATTGCCCATGGAGGAAGTACAAACGGAAATGGAAGCCAAAGCGGCAACGGCAATGGCAACGGTCACGAATATGGATACGGCAGGCGCCGCAGTAGCTGGCGTAAAGGTAGTGGTCTCCTGAGAAGACGAAGGGGCTCACAGATGCAACTGCGCGTGTTGATCACCAACGCCCGAGACAGCGAAGTCGGCCGAATCGCAGTGCAACTCCTCCGTGCAGAGAGGCTGTTCACAGCTCCCGAGCGACCGTGGATTTGCGTGACCTGTACCCCCGTGGAGGCAGATATTGTCCGCGGAGAATGGGATGTGGACGAGGTCATCGTTCTTCCCAATGTCACTGAAAGTCCCGAGGAGTGCGACTTTGAGAAGATATTCCGGTCTCAGCGTTGGAACCCGGTTGATGTGGTCCTGGACTGCTTTGGAGGGATTGTCTTTCGACAGACCCATTCACCCGCGGTTGTCAAAGATGGAGGCGCAGTTCTGACGGCCGTGGATCCCTGGCCGGCGCAGGAAGCGCCGGGTTCAGACCCGCTTGATACTCTCGGTCGAAGAAGGCGTAGCCTGAAGACGATGTTTGTGCCGGTGAACCCAGACGCTGACTCGCTGGCACGTATTGTGGAGCTTGTTGAGAGCAATATGGTCCGCGGGAGGACTGAGCAGGTCACGGATCTCATGCATGCCGACCGATTGCTGAAGGATCATGCCGTGGCCGCTGGGGCTGCTCGTCGAGGGGTGATGATGGTGGTTCGCGTCAATTGAATGTGCTGGGATGGGAAGATCTCTCGCAAGGTGGAGAAAAGGGAATGAGGGCTATGTCTTCTGTTAATGTTCAGTCTGACATTATATTCCACGGCTCAATGTGCAAGCAATCAAGTCTTCAGTTCGTCGAGCACTCAGAATTCGATGTAAAATACTTAGGCAGGGATAAAAGGTCATCAGGCAACGATGCCAGCATTCAATTAGAGATAGCCATGATAGAACACAAAATGAGAATATATGGTAAAATCTTCAACGTGGAAAGAGGGAGAAAGCCCACTTAAGGTCTCAAGTGGTGTGTGTGCGTCCATCGCATGAATCACGGCAAGCAACAACGCCACAGAAGCCTGGATAGAACTCGATATGGCAGGATCTGGATCGCCCGAGGCTAGAAGTAACCTGGATTCAGTCTGCACCGAGTGTGAATTTGAAAACTGAATTAGCTCCATGCTCGACACTGGCGGTAATCGGGCTTATCAGAAAGGGAACAGAACAGATATCTTTTCAAACCCGTCGCATAAAGACAACAGTCGAACGAAAATAGGAAGGTGGAAAGAGAGGAAATGGTGATCAGGTACGTAGATCGCAAGCCCAGGAATATTGCATACAAGAATGAATTTTGATCAGACAGCTCAACATGACAATAAAGACGCTCTGCCCAATTCCAACTCACATGATGACAAACTACATGAGTGAAAAGAAAGAAGATAAGGCCATATGGGGGCCGACGTAGCCAGGACACAAGGTGCAACCCACGGCGAGATGGCGAAGAATGGGACGAGGTTGGGGAGATATAGAAGGCGCAGAAGAAGGAGAAAGACACTGTATTAGAAGCGACACGGTATATCCGCTCAGAGTAAGGAATCAAGTCTGGTGAAAACGCTCAGGCACGCCGCGACAATCTATATCGTACGTTAGCGAATTGAAGGGAAATTGGGTGTATCGGCGACACAGAGAGCGGAAAACCTACCTCCAATTGGAGTTCGCGGTCCCTGTTGCCCCGGTTAACCTCCTCGTTGATCGCCTGGGCTAGGTTGGCTCCAATCGCCTGTGAACCGCCTGCCCGGCGAGCAAATGGCCATTGCGAGTATTCGGCCAGAAGCTCATCCACCTGCGCAAATGCTCTCTCGCGAGCCTCATGGCTCATGGTCACCAGGGCATTCTCCAGCACGTTGGCAGCATATGCTGCACACACCATCGTGACCGTACGAAGATAGCGGAACTCGGTGTCCTCGGGGAGCCATGGGCTGGGCGGAATGATCACTGTGCGATTGGTGCAGACGTTACGCACTCGTTTGTGAAGGTCATCCTTGGCACCGCCGTCGGCCACGGGGTGTGTGGCCATGTCGAAAAGAAGGAAGTTGCGTTTCTCAGTCCGCAGAATACCCTTATCCACAAGACCCTTGGCCAATCGTTCGCGCACTTGCTTCAATTGATATCCAATCTTCATCAGGTTCCAGGTCTCGCCTATATGAGGAAGAATCGCTGATTAGCCTACGTGCCATGTTGACAGACTCGCTCTCTCACTGTCGTGGAAACCTACCACTCATCAAGTCAATCCAAGAGTTCACACTCATCTTCTCGCTCGATTTCATCATCTTCAGTGCCTCGTCCAGCAAGACTTCGCCGGTCAATGTATCGTCAACGACCTCGATGATGCGATCGGCCAGGGGAAAGCGTCGCCGCGACGAATCCTTCTGCATGCTTATCCGGCCACGGAGCGCAAGTTCAATCACGATACACCCTCGCAGGGCATAGGAAATGTTCTCGTTCCAGAAAGACAGGTAGCCCTGGATCGCAAAACAGTCGCGCATCAGCATTTCAAGATTCCCGATCGGCTAGACCGTACCCCTCTATCCCCTTTTATTTCTCTCGGCCGGACTCACCTGCTTATCTTTCAATCCCAGCAATAGGACCTCCTCCATCAGAGTAAGCTTTGGTTGCTTGCTTCGTTCTTCGGTCTCGCTGAGGTCGCGGGGGTCGAATGCGATCTTGTGGCCATTCTCTGCGCTGGTAAACGAAGTCTCCGGACCGCGAGTGTCCATTGCGGAATTGTTCCTTGGGACAGGAGATGAGACGCGACTGTCATCTTGCTCATCTGCGCCACCGGCTCGCCCGCCGCCTCGTCGGCGAGTCAAGCCCCCGGAGGACATGAGGATATCGGTTGAGGGGGGTCGGTGGGGTGGTGGAGGAAAAGGATGAAAGAGAGACAGATAGGCCGTCACGAGACCAGTAGAGGCTGTATATTCCTTTCTTCAATCACAGGAAGCCGATCTGCGTGCCGGTCGCAGTGGGCATTAATGGTCCGCGTCGAAGAGAGATGTCAAGAAGTCACGAGTAGTAGACCGAAAGTCTGCCGCTGCCGCTTTCTGAAGTGGGGACCGGTCGGCGTCAGGGGAAACCAGGGACCGAGTGGATTCAAAGTCAGTCAAGAGAAGTGATTCGAGGAATCTGGTCGACCAATGCCTGGAAGAATCCTGGATAGTGAGAAAGAAGATAGGAGAAAAAGAAGAAAGAAAGCGTGTTTCGGGAAGGACGAGCGAGAGCGGGTTGGGGTCGAGGTTAGCTCGGGCCAGGCTGATGTGGCTGTTCTGGTTGCCAGTTGGTAGAGACCAACCACAGTCTCAGTATCACTACTCCGTACATCCACCGTGTACAATTTGGGATATGCTTCCACGCTCCGCAGGGCAGATACATCGTGGCCATCCTGGTCCTTTGATTCTAAAATAGTATTGCCTGTCGCACTCAGCTGCATCAGCCCGCCTTCAATGTATAGCTTCGGCTCTTGTTTGCCCGTCAGATGACCTTCTAGAACGTCTCGTCTCATCTTGGACTAGTTCAGCCGAGCTTGTCATATAACCTGTGTAGCTTTTCCAAATGGTAGAGAGCTGATGGGAACCTTGGTCGTGCAATAGGGTCAATTCAAAGGACTGCCCAAATCACAGAAACAGACGTCAGAGAGAGGAGAAAGAAGCGGCAACCCGCAATCCGATACTGCTTCAAAACTGCATTCAAGATGATGTACACGATATAGAGGGACGAGAAAAAAACACTGGCATGTATTTAGGCACACAAAGCAGCGCCTAAAGCCATGAAGATCCGCCCTCCGGGGCGAACTCCCCAGCGGACGCCACCATCCCGACTCATTTTCTATCCGACTTCCCAAACAATTGGCCCCCCGAGGTTTTCGATTAGATGTTTAGTGAGCTATCCAAAATAAATTAGCACAAAATGAACGCAGTGGTCAAGGGAAAGCAGGAAACATACCATCGGGCTGAGCCTTGATGTACTCGACGGCCTTCTCAACTGTTCGCACACAATCAGATGTTAGTCCCCTTCACGCGATATGAGATTCGCCGCGGCTGGCGCGGTCTACACTTACCACTGTGGATCTGGTCGGCCTCCTTGTCGGGGATCTCAATGCTGAACTCCTGTTGGTGGGATGGTTAGCAATCGGTGCAGTGGGTGTGTTTCCCGAGGGAAAGCAAATCGCATACCTCCTCAATGGCCATCACGACCTCAACGGTGTCCAAGCTGTCAAGACCGAGGTCGTTGGAGAAGTGGGAGACGCCGGTGATCTGATAGGCATGGGTATGTCAGTATGTGTGGGTTCCCGAAGACCCCGGGTTGTACTCGTGGCGATGCCGAGGGCAACCGATGGGTAGATGTCGCGTCATCGAAACTAACCTTGCTGGCGTCGGAAACCTGAAGAGCACACGAAAGTCAGCAAACTAGTTCAATAAACAATGCGAGGACATTGCAATGTGTAATAGAAGATCGGATTGCGAGTCCACAAAAATCACGGGCTCACGGACCTTGTCGAAGTTCTTCAACAGGTTGACTATCCGGCCCTCAATCTCATCCTTGGACAGACCACCGGGGGCAGAGTAGCAGCGGATAGTCTGAGAGACAAGGCTGGGGGCGAAACGGGCAGCAATGGGGGCGCTGCGAATCTGGAAGGGAGCCGCGGTCTTGATGGCGGCACGGGGGGCGGAAGCCCTCAAGGAGCGGACAATGGCGGAGCGGAACATGATGGATCGGTAATATCGAACGAGCACGGAGGCTTCGAGTCGAGCAGAACGAATTGGTGGTGGGATGGAAGGTGAGGAAAGAGAGAGTTGGAATGGTAGAGAGGACGGGAAGAGGAAGAAGACAGTCGGAAGTTGATGCTCCTGCGCAAAATCCTGCCGGCCGCCAATCAGCACCCGGCAGAAATGGATGACCTAAGCCCGACCTGCAAACTGGACCTCAACTGCACTTCACGAGCACCTCCCTCAACCTCGCCCCCCGGGGGCGGGGGGGGGGGGGGGGGGGGGGGGGGGGGGGGGGGGGGGGGGGGGGGGGGGGGGGGGGGGGGGGGGGGGGGGGGGGGGGGGGGGGGGGGGGGGGGGGGGGGGGGGGGGGGGGGGGGGGGGG
>JAPDFA010000195.1:0-18198 GCA_027569415.1 Penicillium janthinellum
GCTCCTGGGAAGCATATGTGTAATGCTTCTCATTGGTCGCACGTGACTCCTGCAGGTGTTGTCTTTCTTGCGGGTTTGGTTGGCTGTCGTCATCCCCCGCGGGTTTCTGACGGTCTGCCTCGTAACAAAACGCTACTAAAGCGATTTAGTCCTATAAGAAATAGCGAGATAAAGGTAAAATAGGAGACCGTAAGGATAGCGAAATACCGCTAAAGATAAAATAAGTAACTATAGGATCGACGCCGACTAAGCACTAATAAGATAGTACTACTTAGATCTCTTCTACCTTAAAGGGAAAATTATCTATTAAATTCTCTACTAGCTTATTAGGTTCTATATCGCTCTCGTCTATAGCCGCGGACTTATCTATAATCTCCTACTAGGTATCACGGACTACTATTAAAATATAGCTAATAAAAGCTAGTTTTCCCTACGCCTACGAGATAAATCTATCGTTACTAGGAAGTAGGCGTAGAAGTTTCTTTAATTAGAACTCCTTCTATATCTCTAGGCCTACTCCGGCTTCTAGAGGAAGGATCCCTACGAGCTCGGAACGACGAGCTATAAGAAGCGCGTTATACTAACTCGAGGTTTTCTACCGGAAGGGTAGTTAATAAATACCGAAACCTATAGAATATTAGACGTACCTTAACCTTACCCTTATTCTTAGTAAGGTTATTCTCTTTCTAATACGCTAGCTCTATACCGTTAAAATAATTATAAAGATCTACTAAGGCCTTAGCGACTTCTAACTAAACTACCTATAGGAAGGGCTATTCTAGGAGGTTATCCTCCTTATCCGGATTAACTATATTATCCTAGAAACGAATCTTTACCTATCTTAGGATTATAGCTAAATTATAAGCGTCTCCTAATATCGCCGTTATAGCCTACCTTACGAGTTAGTTCGAACTCTATACCGGGTTAGCGAAACTTACTAGAATATATATTATAGCTCTACCGGAATACTATTAATAAGCGATAGAAGTCTTAGTATCGAGGATATAATTAATCTTAAGGGGCGTATCCGTAGTCGCGTTAAAGTTCTTTACTAAGGTCCGGAGATACTTTATACACTAAAAGTGTTTCGGTTTAATCGGGACTATATAGATCGCGCGTATTCGAGGAGGTATCGTTAGGTTATCGATACTTACTTAGTAGAGAGAAGATAATAAAAGGGTGAGTAAAGATAGGGAAGAGAACTAAAGTAGCTAGAGGATACTAGAATAAGAGAATCTACTTTCTTTATTTATCTATATATACCCCGCCTTATACTCCTCTATCTATAATTAGCTACTTAGCTAGCCTATTACCTTACTACTATCGGCGCGCCTCTTTATTTAAACTACCGCTTAAGGGTAAACGACCCTTAGAGGGGGAATAAATTATTACGTTATCTCCTCTTAAGGCTATACTTAGGTTTATACCTTAGGCTATAGGGCCTAGTTTAATTCTGCCGAAACGGCGGTCCTTCGGCAGTAAGTCGAAGGCCGTTCGGTAGTATAGCTAGAAGGAAGCGCTATATACGCGTTACACGATCTCCCTATATCTTATTCTATCGACGACGAATCGATCAGAGATTAGTAGTCTCTCGACAGGGATTCGGCGGGGAAGCCGGCCCGAATACACGATCTCGTATTACCCCTCCTTTAGCTGAATCGGACTGTATTGTGTGTGTCCTTGGCCATAGGGACGAATGTATGTTAAATAGCTCCAGAGAGTGAGCTCCTTAAGGGGATCCTCAAGAAACAGTCTTTGACTCAATTTGACTTAGTGCTTTCTCTCCTACCTGATTGACAGGCCTTCTACCCTGCAAGTAGATGCTATCACAGTGCTCCCTTATGCAATATTATCTCTCTAGCTTTAATTATAGCCGGCTAAATACTACGGCGCGGGGGGTCAAGTTACGCTCGTAGCGGGTAGATCTAGTCGCTCGTGAGTAGCTGCTATTCTATTTTCTCCTACTAGATACACTTCCGCTTATATAGGCGAGTATTCAAGAGACGATCGAGCGCGTAGGGCTCTAGCAATTCTTAGACTTAACTATTCTTATCTAGGGTAAAAATCTAAAGACCCTAAGGCCGATACGTGGGATAGTATAATACATTAGTTTTCCCGGCACTAGGACAACGCGATCGACAGATCTCATCTGTCTAACTATTCCTACGTTGATATTAGGAAAGAAACCTATCCTACTAGCCCTTCACGCGTTAGTGGTATTAGTCTTTCGGCATCGCGGCTCCGCTCCGAATAGGATCCTCGTCCAACTCTACTTACGCCGTAGACCCTCCTACTGTACTAGTCTCTTCGGAAGTGTGACACAGTTCACACTTTTTGTCCGTGCTGTGAAGGGCTGTAGTAGAATTGATTCAATTGTACTAGGCCAACATGCAGTTTACAACAATCTTGAGGAAAGAAAGAACAAGAGACAGGAGTCGGTCGCGGTCCTTAAGAGTGTTGGTCCCGTTTCGGATAGAATCCTCTAGAACCTCGTGATGGAATCGCTCAGAATCCTTCTGCCAAGACGATATCCGAAAGGCCATGGCACATGGTTTACCACCGGGCTCTGGCCCGTCACACGTATCGTGTTAGTGACGCCCAAGTCCGCGTTAGGGGCCAAGTTCCGGCAGTTTATGAACCGGTACATCATGTTTAAGCGATTGGACCGAATTATGATCGACGAGTGCTATGTGATGTTGAACCAGTCGATTAAGTACCGGCCGCAGTTACAGCAGTTAGGCCGGTTAATAGGGGTAGGCACGCAGATGGTGTTTTTGACGGCGACAATACTACCAAGCGCGGAGCAGAGGATTTAGGATTTGATCAAGGTTCCCTAGTCCACGTTGAACACCAGCGGAGTTCACAAACCCTACTAACAAACCGTACCCGAAGCTAAACTAGAATAGCATTAGCGCTCGCTGGTATTCAGGGGCAAACCCGCTAGTATTCATAATTTGTAGATAGTAACAACACCCGATACCATTACTTTCTTCATGTCATCTTGATTCACGAACCTTAAACTATGCCTCAGTCCATATTTCCTACGTCGCCGTTCGTGGTTAGTGGAGAAAACGATATCCTTCCGTCGTATATTTAGGTCCTGCATAAATAGCGGGTAGCTCTGTGCACTACGCACGGTAGCTACTATACCCGCTAGAATCTGGTACGCTATCTACTTGAAAAGCATCGGACACTAAGTGATTAGCGAAGAATAATTAAACTAGCACCTAAATGTAGGAGGTGGCGGCTACGAATAACGGTACGGTGTAGCCTCCCGATAGGACGGAGGAGATTTATAGGCTACCGACTGTGTCTATCTCTACCACTTTAAACGCTATGACTTCCGCAAGATAAGTACGGATAGGATCCGACAACACTATAATTAACGGTACCGGTGGCAGGTTTCCCACTAGGGCGCGATACTATAGCACTAGGCTTATGTTTAGATATTCGCCTTCATGCCAGTCTACTAGCAAAAGTCACTAACCCACAAGGATCCCTATGATATTGACGGTTGAGGGGACACATGTATGGGCTCGAAGGAGATACGGCATATGTATAATAGGATCTGTATTGATAGATCGGTTTTAGTTGCCCTTTCGGCTAAGCCACCGCGCGTTAATGAATTTTGTGTGTGTGTGTGTGTGTGTGTGTGTGTGTGTGTGTAACGGCGTGCGTAAACCTTCGATGACTTACGAGTCGCCGCTATAGTTGAAGACAACTGTAAGACTGGAGCCTGCGCTTTGGCTCCTATACGACAACCTTAAGGGTTAGGTCACTGGACTGACAAGTCGCAGTTTAGTTATGGCCTGCTCATAGATGATCCAGGCCAGGGTCTTGGCAGTGGGGCCGCGAAAAACAGTCTCAGTGTTTAATGGTAATGCCGATTTCGAGAACCCTTTGTATACTAATGAAATCAGACGACGGGAGAGTTCTCCCAGAACAGACTAAGAGCAGTCTTTCATATTCACAGACAGATTTCCGGAATAGGGAAAGGTATTGCATGATACGCAGACTGACGGAGGAATTCAAGTTGTGTTGTCTAGCTGACCTATGAGACTGGCAAGTAGAATTCAATCATCATCGCCTTTTATGTTACTTGTTTGATAATTCTATGATGTCGTTATTAGATGATAGAATCAGAATAGGATCCATGGAATCCACAATGATAACCACACAGAATTCTAAAAACCTCCATAGAGTACCGCCGTAAGTGAACCACGAATGATCTAGTCCGGTCGGGGGAGAATCATAGCACAATACGAACCCATGGTCAATCATACATTTCAAATTCTGAGTTTATTCTCGAATAGTAGGTGGCAGCAAGCCTAATAGTACGTAACCATGGACAAACTACCCTAGGCGCATAAGAACAACTAGCCATCACCGCATCCGGCGACGTTCGAGGCCAGTCGAACTTAGGCTTACTCTACGTCGTATACATTTGCGCACCCTTGTCTACCATCCAGTCCTGCCGGTCTCAATAGTAGGGCACGAGAACAATAGGGAACTTTGGTAAGGGATATTCTGCTCTAAGTTCAGCAGTAACATAATATTCATATCGATACACCGGAGCTATTCCTAATAGTTATAGTTAACTAGACTAGGCAGGTCTTGGTAATTAAGATTCACAAAACAATAAGAGTAGGCGGTAACCAGCTACTTTCAACCGAACCATAGTTGGCTTAGTCTGCTTGTGGAGTTACTGGCTGCAACGTAGGTCACGCCTAGACCCTCGCCCTTGATAAATATGGATGATGCCTCGTGGAATAGATATGGGAAGCAAGATACTTTCAAGATTGTGTATCATTTAGTTTGGTAAGCAACAAGACGATTGTCCCATGGCTATTATTGCTATGGTCATTGCAGTAGTTTTGCTTTTCTGTCTTGACGGACTGCAAAATAATATCTTCATTCAATTTCATGGGCCAGCAATCTAAGGTTTTAGCATTGTATAACTCCCTTGGTTCCGCATTTTATGGGTGGGCCCCAAAATTGTTGGGTTTGGTCATGTGAACGGCATCTGTCACTGAGCCAAAATTGAAGGGATTCGGGCCAATCTGTACCAAGTTACGTTAAGTATAATGATCATGCAGGAAAAATACAGTACACCAGCGGTTCACTCATTTAAATACTTCTCTCTTTGACTAACCGCTCCTTTTCTATATGATATGCTGAACTGGCAATGTTTCTCATGCCAGACTCTGTTGAAAACTCCCAACCTCACTCAAGCCTGCAAGAAGACGCTTAGACGTCATATTCAGTTTCCCCAATATATGCTCCCACAAACAAGGAGTTGAATCCGCAGCCATGGCTGAAATGGCCCACGCTATCCCACGTCGCCCAGTTCCTGAACCGATCTATGTCACCTTGCCACGAAGCCATTATGGGAATCCTGGTGAGACTGCTGTTGCTCAAATGAACGCTGCCAACATCAATGGGGGGATCCGTGCAAATAATGAGTTTGTGACTCAACGTGCGGATGGAACAGATTACGGGACAATCTTACGATGGGATATGTACAATGAGCGGGAGAATCCCCCCTACAGCATGACGCTGCAAAAATTGGGGCTATCAAGCCAGAAATTCGAGGTGATATGCGATCAATTACGCTTTACTTATGATAATGGGCGAAATGACATCAATTGGTTCGCGACCATCGTCTTCGGAATAACCCTTTTACCTTGCGCGCTGTGTATGCTTCCTTGCGGCATATTTCCAATCAGAGATGAGCATAAGGTCGCGCAACCTATGGCCATATTGATATCCAGCATCAATCGCGAGCTGCAGGCTGACGCGGTACCCATAGCGTTGGCGTTCAAAGTTCATATGCAACTCAGACCTGTTTTGCATGAGGTCACTTTTCAACACGTACCTCTGTGAAACGTTGTACAAAGGTTCTTATCAGCAACTGGAAGTGAAATCTCTATGATCGTCCACTGTCTGTTGGTCAGGAAGTTTACAATTGATTCTGTGTCAGCGCTTTTCGTCATCCATCCCAGGTCATAGCACGACTAGCATGGAAGAGTAAATCGGCCCGGTTGTGATACCTAGGCGTAGACGATGGGCTGACATGTAGTTCTTCAGCAATAGCAATAGTGCTTTGCTTGGCAGCTATTAGGTGAAGGAGATAAGCAGGCGAGTCATTAACACCAGCCCTGTGCAAGCAATTTTTCCAATAACCATCCTCTAATTTGCATATATTTGCAGTGGTTACGGAAAAATCACTGCCTTGATAACACCCGCTTTCGGCTATTGAACCTAAAAGAAGGTGAAGATCGGCTGGTCAGACTATCCTCTATCTGGCGAACAGCTATCCAATCCTTTAAGAATGAAAAAGATGATCTACCACTAGGACAATACGTGGAAAATCAAGCATTTAATTTCCGACTTAAGGAATTATTCTTTGACTGCGAGAAAAGGGAACCTGGAAAGTTAAAAATAGCAAAAAGTTGAAAGCAGCGATTGAGAGGACTTTATAGAAACAAGCACAGAGCTGCTAACGTCCAAGGAGGCGCCTGAAGTCTAGACAATACTGACTTCATGTTATTTTAATGACCATTCCCCGCGAGATCTTGCTAAACGCTTCGAGAACGCAAAGTATTAATTGGACAGTGGTGGAGTAGCAGCTGCTAGCATGGACTTATCCGTATTTTCGACTCCAGATATCGTATACATTGCTTCCGGAAATCTGTGGATAGGTGACGAGGCAGCGTCTGATGCATGAATTAAGAACAAAGATGTTGGGTTGGGGAATCCTTTGGAGACTAGGATGTCTTAACCACATAACAGTTGTTGATCCCGGGGCATCACAGCAAAATGTATTATTTATGAGTAGACCTCGATCCACTTTCATCCATTCTAACATCCGGAACCTGTCCCACACAGTTGACATTTGCTATTACGGCATGCCAAACACTGAAAGAGGCTGTTGTGTCTCTTTGGAGGCAAGCTCAAATGCCCACGACAATGAAAGCCTCATTTGTAGTTCTTGCACAGGAGTTTCTACTCCGCTATTGATCTTCACCGGAATCTTCGGTCAAAAGGCTTTCCCAATCTTCTGCATCCGGTTCTTTAAGCAAGAGATATCCCCCTTCAGTATTTTCAGCTCCTAGCTTGTAACTGGACTGTGGCGTATCATCGGATAAGCTCAGGAAGCCGTCCTTGGCAGTGATGATCTTGAGCTCCAAGGCGAAAATTTTCGCTCCTTTTCCTTTGACCGCAAAGTATGCTTTGGCAGCTTTCGCTTGAGAAGTCGTCGCAGTCACGTTGCCCAGTCCATCCAGAGATAATGGGACTCCTTGACTGGCCGCCGCCATTTGGGCGATCGTGCCTAGCAGAATCTCACCCCTCCTCTCGCGCTCAATAGCGTCTTCCTCTGAAGTAGCTATTGCAACGTCTTGACAAATTAGAAGACCAACCACCAGACAGACCTGATGCTTGGGTCGGCCTAAACCAAACATCTTCTTCTCCTTCAGCCACTGAGCAACGTTCTGGCAGAATTCATCGTTACGAGTGATTCTTTTCCAAAACTGACTATGTTGTTCCAAGCGTTTAATGTAAATTACCTTGCCGTTGAGACTCAGCTGTCTTTGGACTGAAGATGCGTATCGCAGCTTGCCCAAGCCTTTGAGGGAAAGCTCCCCTGAGCTGTTCTTGACAACCTCTTCGCTCAGTATCAGGTCATCATATGTATCTTCCAGTAGTTGGTGCTTATTGTAGACTAGCGGATCATCTGGAACTGATTCGGCGAACGGTGACAAGTGGTTCTTGACGGCGGCACCAAGCAACTCTCTCCAACGATGGCCGGGCAACCAACCGACCACTGGCTTCAGACCAAGAAACTCAGGATCTTTGGCCATCGTTATGGTTGTATATCGGTTCAAAAGTGATGGAAGATGTATTTGAGACTACCGGAACTGGGTTCTGACGCCCCTGGCTGTTGAGGTGGTTATATATGTCAAGACATTGAGCCTTCGCCTTCGTGGTGTCACTGCCTTACCCCAACACCTTCAATCTAGTCCCACCTAGCCCGATCTAGCTGCCTTGAATGTTAATGAGACAGCATCTCACCCAAAAAAACAAGGATCAAAAGACAGATGACGTGTATTTGGGGTAAAAATTCTACCTCTGGAACTGGGCTATCTAGACCGTGGGAGTAGTTCGCCTGATTCCTAGGCATCAAACATATGTAGGCGAGGGGCCATGGCAATTAAAAAAGCGCCGGCCGGGCCTGTAAATTAATCAAACTTGTAATATCGACCGGTGGATTAGTAGGTTCTCACTTTAGTGTTAAGATAATATTGTGAACCCTGAGATAGGAAGTTAAGTGGCAACGTTCGTCATCTGCCAAGCGGACCCTTAGCACATTCCCTCAGAAGAATGGTTCGCCTGTGACTTCCGACCCAAAAACTCTGTATGAGGTCATACTACTAGTTACAATGATTCATGACAAACAACACCCTATGCACAGAGTATTCTAAGCAGTAACTTGAACACACTGACCGTGACTAGAGTCCATGACATCACAGAGCCGATTCATCATTTGGAAAATCGACTACCAGGCTTAACATATAACATAATAGTTACTCTTCGCCAGCGAATACTGTTTGCTGTTGGATTACAATGGCATTTTTTCCAGGCTTTTGTAATCGAGATGTTGCCAACGCAGCTTACTGAAGCCGAGAGAACCGGCTCATGGACAGCATATCCGTCTTTGTTGCCTTCATTGCGGGATGGCCAACGCGAAGTATTCGAGAATGCAGCTTGCGCTCATTATTGTGGCCGTTTTCAAGAGGCAGATGAGATATTTGAGCAAAATTTCCCCCAATCTCATGCAATACCGATACTGGCCCTGCAGCATGGCGACATGCTCTCCATGTCTGGTCGAGAAGCACAGAGAGTCAATCTACTTCGCGCTACACTATCCTCTTTGTCAGCATCAGAAAATAGACCACCATGTCTATTCTTGCTCCTTGAGCTGATGCTCAGGAGTGCCGAGATTTCTGCTCTCGGGAAGTTGTCATGTCTTGAGGACAGTATTCTTTCTCGTACAAGACGGTATTTTCGCGGTCAAGGTGACAATCGATTCTCCGATATTGAGGTACGCTTGCCCTTTCGGTCCTAGGATTTTCAAACAAAATGTCCTAAAATATTCGTAGTTGCGATGCATAGGAGAGTATTACAGGCTCGTGTCGTGTCTTGAAATATGCTCAAACTTCGTGGAAAACCGCGATATGACGATTTTTGAAGACCGGGGTGGATCTAAATCATTCAATTCTAAATTTGAAGAACTTGAACGTATTTGCTCGGATTTGAGGTCGCAAAAACGATGGCGATTTGCTCCATCATTTATGCAGCAACTGTTGGCAAATGCGCCACAAGGTCCCAGTGTGCAGAGCAACATCAGCAAGGCAATCTCAATTTGTACTGACGTCGAAGCATTTCCTCATCCAGGGGTAAAATTTCGATCAGTGCTCCTGAAGAAATATCTGGCCGATAGATTAACGAGTACCTCGCCGGATGGGGCTGCTCGGGCAGCGAGATTGCGAGAAGAATGTATTCTAAAAATGCAAGAGCTCACAGAACCAAGGAATACTCGATGGCAGAACTTTTTCCCCGCCATCGCCGACTCCTTCTTGGAGCAAAGTATCCTCGCCTCTGAGTCTCTGGATGAAAAGCTCCGTCAACTTCAGCAGCTGGCGGAAGGAGCCGAGACCCGCCGTGATTACTCGACCGCCAACAATTTATACATGTCGATGCGTGATCTGGCGGCACAATCGCTCGAGATTTCGAAAAACGAGCCAAATTTCTCTGCTGCGTTGCTGCGTATGCGACGCATACGCGAAGCTTGGGTCAACTTCCACCGACACCGGACTAGAAATCTCTGGTTCTTTTGCTCTGGATTGTTCGGAGTTATAAACCTTCTCCTGACATATTACAAGGACTATTCCACTGTGATTTCCTTAGTTGAGGACTTTGAGCGGCAATGCGGCGAGGTCTCGATCCCTACACACCTTGAGGATATCTATCGATCGGCTATGATATCTGCTAAAGAGCTCGGCTTGGACACGAAGTTAGGCCACTTCAGAAAATCCCATCAAAAATGGGTCCAGAAATGCCCTTTCTCCGACAAGAATGCTGGGCTTTCGAAGAAAGCTTTCTTGGATCCTCATCAAGCGGGTCGCCGTTTGTACTTCAACGTTGACGATGCAGAAGACTGGGGAGAGGGTGCCATCGAGCTTATGCTCTTCTGGGCAGCGAACGATTGTGACCGGCAGCTCCTCTCTGTGACAGAAATGGAATGTCTCTTTGGACCTAGTCTACGCAACCTGCCAGAGAGAGCCGTGGGTGAACATGTGAGGAGAAAGGTTAATATCGACGAGGTAATGACCTTCATCTTTGGTGCCGATACGATGCCCAAAAGCTCTACAGAGTTTGTAGCTCACTACCAGCGTCTCCTCGAGTGGGCTATTGTTTCCGGCCGGGCACCATCTCCAGAAATCAGACTCAACGCGATCAATCAAGTACTGCTCGCTAGGCTGCGCAGGTTGCGAGAAGCTAAAATTCGTCACATCCTGCAAGAAACTGGAAAGAGATCGTTTATTTATGAATTTGATCTGTTACGTGACATCCAGATGATTAAAACACTGTTGAATATGTCCGATGATGATCGAATGTCCAAGTCCATGGTGATTTCTAGCGCTCTTGTTCGGTGCTTTCATCCCGACGCCGCTCAGAAATTCTTCATTACTGACCATGACCTCCTGCTACGAATTGCTGATTGCCATTATTTAATAAATTCTTACCGCAACGATGGTAACCTACAGAATGAATATCACGTCATGTTGCAATTGATCAGGCTAGCTTGGCAACGACATATTCTTTTCTCAGCAATCCCTCCCGAGGAAGTCTTGCCTCTGGTCGATCAAGCCGATGACATCTTTGCAAAAATACGGAAGAATATTGCACTGGGAAACCCATCAGAAGATCTTGTCGCTCTAACTACACTGTCTGACAACTTCCCCTTCCCAGCACACTACGATTTTGGCCTAAGCGCCAGCCTCAAGGCTTGGAGTCGGGATAAGCTCGTCGAAGAGCAGTTTCAAAATGTGGAGTTGAAGAAATCGATGCTGCGGACATTCGTGCACTGGGCCATCCATTGCAAGGGCCGAGCCTTGAGGGATATTATGAGCCTTGATTATCTTACTGACGGTGGTTTTAACATCCAGGAAAAGGCAGCCAGCTCGCTAAATACCACCTCTAATAGCTGGCAAAGCAATGCAGACATTTCTATAAATGAGCGTTCTGTGCCAGAGCCCGATATTGCCAGTCGTGATACCACGGGCAATGCGCAAGAAATGGTACCGCAATGCAGCATTGATATTCATTTGGACGGAACCTCCTTTCTTGTGACGCCAGCAGTACTTTACCAGATAGACGAACTGATGCGCAGTCTGCCGGACAATGTGGCTGTCATTGACTATGTAAATCCTCATCACGCGGAATATGATCTGGTGGCTGTTGTTCACAGAAAGGAGAAGTTGCCTGATATCATGCCGCTAATTGACCTTAACTACTCCATGGTTGAGCGTTGGGTCACAGAAAACCTCGGCCGACGGCAAGCACAAGGTATCCAGCACTTGGATCAAGCGGAAAGCATGGAAAAACTGGCCGAGCTGAGTGGTCTAGTCCACTTCATGACCCTTCTGCCAGCATTCGTCCAACCTGGCGAAACGGTAGTGTTGTGCCCAACTGGTGTCCTACACCGTGTCCCGATTCACGCCATCCCTATGGATGGACAGCCACTCATAGAACGGAACCCCGTCGTTTACTGTCAAAGCTTGACGGTGCTCCATGGACTCTGGCGCAAGTTCGTCGATCGCACCCCGAGGTTCATTTCTCCAAAAGCCACGATCTTGAACCCCATGCCGGACCTTCAAGACTCAGGTCAACCCATGCCATCTACCTCACGCATCACAGACCTCTCACACTCTCTTAATGCCCACCACCTGCGAGGATTCCTCGGTCCTGGAATTCCGCGCTCTGAAGCTCTCGCTGCCATGTCCGGCTGCACCATCGTTCACTATCACGGACACATCGAAAACCCAGGCTCCGCGCTTGACTCCATCCTGGCACTCAATGAGAACGCACATAGATCTGCCGGTCAGCTCCTCGGCTGCGAGGCCTTAAGCGCACGAGACCTCTTCGGTGTTCACTTGAGCTATCCCGCGCTCGTTACCCTTGTGGGTTGCGCCAGTGGCGTGTCCTCTGTAAGTCGTAACAACGATGTGCTAGGCCTATGCACAGCACTCTTCTTTGCTGGTGCAGGAGCTGTCACCGCCACTCTGTGGCCCATTGAGGATGACGATGGGGCGGAGTTTGCGGTCGAGTTTTATGGATCTCTTGCAAAACGCAAAGGAGCAGTAACAAGGGGAGACACGACAAAGGGCTTCTTGATGGACACTGTGGATGTCGCAGCTGCGATGCAGGAGGCAGTAGGTAAGCTGAGGGCGAGAGAGAGCGCATCCAGCCCTCATCATTGGGCAGCATTTGTACTGAGCGGATTTTGGATGTTGCCGAGTGGTTGACCGTCTGAGAAGTCGCTGTTGTAGTGCAAAAGGAAGCTTTTTTATTCTTCTCATTTTAGAGGGATACAGAGAGGCCATATATACAGCATGCAGTCCAAGTTGATTGGAAATCAACTTGGGACTTCGTATAGTCAGCGCAGGAAGTATTTCCGAGGCTGCGGCTTCATTCCTGAGCAGCGACAGCCTCATATCACAACAGTCGCTTCATCGTCTCGAATAGGCCACGAGACTCATGCACAATGGTAAAAGACCACACAGATACTTAGCGAATGAGACAATAACTCTCGTCTCCCAAAGACTGGTAAACACAATAGGCAAATTCGGCGCAATGGTTATTGCATCACTACAAGAAGACGTCCTAGGAAATGTGGAGATAATGTGGACGGGGCACTGAGATACAGTGGCGCCGCAAAAGTCTGACCCTCTCGCTGACCGCCCTTTTTCTTCCACAAATTCTGCTGCACCAAAACCTCTAATAAACATAATAATATTGTATCAATGATTAATATTCGGTAAAGCAGCCCTACTGTACTAGTCTCTTTGGAAGTGTAACACAATTCACACTTTTTGTCCGTGCACCCTATATTAAAGACTTCGGGCTACAGCGACCTATCGCGCCATTACAGCCTATATTCTACTCCACTATGCTTTCAGCTAAATGTGCTCTCGCTCACTCTCGTAGACTTCTATCATCAATTTCATAATTAAACAAACATACCTCCTATATCCTATAGAATATCACCTACCCGCACCTATAATCCTAACCCATAGGAGTATTTAAAGTATACCTGACTTGAATTAGGGTTCCGCTCTTAAGTATGGGAAAAAAAAGTAGGGCGGAGGTAGACTTAAATTAATTTTTTGAAGGTAGACTTGATTTAAATTTCGAGGTCGTACGAGCTTTAAATTTTCAGAAGTTCTAAGTTAGGTGTAAATGTCTCTACTAACAAAATTTCAAGCAAAAATATTAAGGATTAGTTAAGTAATTAATTGTTGAAGTTTATCGAAAAATTTTGATAGGGTCGTACTATAGAATATTTTCGGGCGGGAAGCGGAATATTATTCGTACGAAACCCTCTCTAGAAATATATTCTTAATTTAACCCTCTCTATAACTAATATATTTTTTGGTTTCGTACAATGATTCGACGCTTACCTTTACCTTATCCCCCTTTTCTTTTTATTATAAGGGACCTACCTAATAGTTAATTCACTATTCGTACGATGAACCTAGGGCCTTATAGGGCCTATCCCATGGGGGTCGCTGGTATTCGGCGAATACCAGCCATTTTGTATGGCTAGGGTTGTTGGGGTTAACCCAAGTACCAGCCAGAAATGGACCACTTTTGAACCCAAATCCCAGCCAGATTTTTGGTGAC
This sequence comes from Penicillium janthinellum, assembly GCA_027569415.1. Lineage (NCBI taxonomy): Eukaryota > Fungi > Ascomycota > Eurotiomycetes > Eurotiales > Aspergillaceae > Penicillium > Penicillium janthinellum. The sequence goes on from JAPDFA010000195.1 coordinate 13,969, forward strand.
ACCATACCTCTAGAAATTCACCAGTTAGTAATTCAAGAGTCTTCTCCGACGCCCCGGATTTTTAGAGCAATCAAGTGTAGGAAATTGTAATCTTAGCGCGTTGAAAATTGGTCGAATGTTTTTGATGGGGTGCGACCGCAGATCCCTAGCGGGAGCTAGGGTATACCCCTAGTCAGTCAGGGACTACTAGACAGCTAGGATATCTAGGGGTACTTATAAGAGATCCGTAAATTATCTTATGGATTATAAAGCTATTCGTAATCTAGTACACCAGTTCACTAGTTCACCGAGTCGAGGTTCCTATCACGACTAGAATCCTACCTAGTAGGTATTACTACTATAATCTATTTATCGATCTAGGTCCCACTCGGATCTACCCGCTATACCCCTACTAACCGCCGAACAGTTATTTTTACGATTACCTAAGTATTAGGTGGTTGTCTGCCGTTAATGTTAGTACGCTATTCGACTAAACGGAATTATTAAGTATCTAGCCCACTCCAACCATCGTATATCCGCGTCCGATACCCGCCGAGTCTAAGAGGCTATTTAGGAGTGGGAGGATATCGAGATAGACGTATAGTAACTTTAACTACCCCGTTTCGTGCCACGACGTATTAAAGGCTTAGCTATTTACACTGATAGATTATTATATATAGTCACCCCGGACTGTGAGTATATATATCGAAGTAAGGAGAGTATTTATAAATATTAGTGCACCGCCTATAATTAGTCCCTATATCTGTATAGGGTAGCGTCCGGTAAGCTAATCTCGAGATTGCTAAAAAAAGTATCGGGCTCGCTATAGAGCGGGTTATATACTAACGGTTTTTTCCTACCTATCCCGGTTTACACTATATCTATATTCGCCGGCCTACTAACGCCTATTAACCCGACAAGCTATCCGTACCTATCGATATAACTACCCGTATTACTTAATAACTAGACTAGCTATAGATTAATAGTTAAAACGATACGAGCACAACGATCTAGGCCGGCAAGAACGACGAGGCGAACCTATAGCTACGTTAGACGTAGTAGGCAGAGTATTTAACGGGAGTCTAGCTAGGTAAGCTATATAATAGTATCGCGACCCCGGCCGAGGATACTAAGGGCGTTAAAGCCGTGGCCCGCCGGATCTAGGTTACGATAGGAGAGGTAGCCTAGATTAGCTAGTAGATTACTAGGGCCACCGGAAATACGATCCGTAGTGAAGCTATACGTACCGAAAAGGACTAGAGTCCGGTTAAGCTACTATAGGTATATATAGACCTAGCGACTATCTAAAAGTACGTTAAGCTATAGTAGTAGGTGTTAATATTTTTCGCGCGAACCTAAGCTTCCTATAATTAGGATAGCCCTAAGTACTAGTTCACTACGCGCTAGAGTTATATATAGGCTCGGTTATAGTCCGCTACCTAGTAACTGATGGAGGCTAGCTGTCCCGAGCTAAGGTCCTAGGCGATCGAGGTAGACGAGGCCGAGGACGTATAGACGCCTATCTAGGCCGTATATATATAGTTTTGCGTAGAGCTATTAAACTAGCGGGCGTCGGTGTATAAGTATAAGTACGCGCTAGTATATACGCTAGCCGTGCTAGGTTATTCCTCCCGCGATTAGCTCGACGCTAATAGTTACCCCCTCTATTTTATCCTAGATAATTAAAATTGCCCGGTTTATAGTGCTATATACTACGGTGCGGTTAGACCCTAACGCGAGTGAGATAGTGATATATTTACGTGGCCGCGCTAGGGGATTAGTTCGGTGGTAGCTCGTTTAACGATAAGGAATATATATTTATAGAAGCGGATTATCGGTCCCCGTTATCTACCCTATTATCTAGCCTTAGTAGCTAGTCCGGGATTATTTATTTTTCGTAGCACTAACGGTATAGCAATAAGAGATCGTTTACCGATTAGGTCACTCGGTAGGTCGAGTCGTTTATAGTCCGTGGTACCTATAGGCCGATATAGTGGATGTTAGATTTACGTACGTACGGGTTAAAGATCTATTATAACTCGACCCTATTAGGCTATATTATATAGATAGGCTAGGATAAGTTGTTATATAAGGAATATTTTATTCACGATAGGCGATTTCCGTGGGTTTATCTATAGGTTAGTTAGGGCTACGCGGTAGATACTGCTAGAGGGGTTATTACTAGCCGACGCGTCTACCGATATACTAGCTATCCTATAGGATCGTATACGGGATAATCCTATATAGCGTAAGGCTAGTTAGAGTTTTTTAGATAATAGTCGTACCCGATAGCCCGTGGTCGGTAGTATATAGCTAACTAGTCGGCTAGGATAGGCCGACCCGAGGCTTAAGCGGTTTATCCGCCTATCTACTAGCGAGTTAAATATAACGGCTATCGACTAGTATATAAACTAGGTAGTAGAGTTCCGGGAGAAGTTAAGTGTATTAATCTATATTACTTCCGGCTAGCCCGTACGCGTACCCGAGTTATTAAGTTTACGCTATCGGAATACGCTAGGTAGGGTACGTAATATATTTATCGAGGACGGTTTAGTAGTAGTGGCTAGTAAGTACTATTGATAACGGCGCCTAAAAGAGGTAACCGAGGAAACCGAGGTAACCGAGGGGGTAATAGACGTAGCGGTAAAATAACTAGCGCGCTAAGCGAGAACTAGAAGCTATTAAAACTATAGTGTGGCTACTATAAGAAGCTAGGATATACTAAAGAGCGGTACTAGAAGAAGTACCTGTATCTAAAGCCGCTACTGAGCGATACTAGCTCCAAGACGACCGAAGTTAAAGCTACTAAGGCCTTAATAATAGAGATATCCGATAAGTAAGCTCTAGTAAGGCCCCCTGCTACTATAGGAGGTACCGAAGCCGTAGAGCTATTAGACCTTATCGTCTAAACGTTTTCTACTACTACTAGCGTCCTAATTAACCGCTAGGCGTATAATACGGCGTGTGACGACTATATAATAGCGTTACCTGAATATTTTGTGCCTAGTACTACTAGAAAGTGTATAAGAATAATCTAAATAGCTATAACTTCGAGAGAGGTTAAAATTATAGTCGGCGATATCGAGATAGTCCTAGAGGCTGGTTCGTTAGATAGGAACTATGTGCGACTAACTAACGTGTTATATATACCCGGAATTAGATTTAACCTACTTAGCGGATCGAGATTAACTACTAAAGGTATTAAACTAGAATTCGAAGGGTCTAAATTAACTATAAAGTAAAAGGATAGTTCTATATTAGGTCTGGGAGACCTACGCGGACGTAAGCTAGCTAATTCGTATTAGAGAAGTTATCTAATATAGCGCGAATATCCTAGATACCTCTATCGAAGCCCTAAGGTATAGAATTTATTAGATATACGCCGAAGGAGTATCTCCGCCGATAAACGGGATAAGCAGAAAGTTATATAGTAGCTAGATAGGCGCCGGGTTAACCTTAGGACCTAGTATCGACGCCTAGGATATCTAGGTATAAAAGCTATCACCGAGATAGCTAACGTAGCTAATAGTATCGATATTAGAGGCCTACTAATGCCGAAACGACTATATAGCGTGTGCGCTATTAGAAAGGCGTATTAAAATATTAGGAGAGATCTAGTCCTCTACCGAAGCTCTACCGAGGGCGAGCTCCCCTATATTGATATCGGTGGCGGTGGTAAGCTACTACGCGTACTAGGTAGTTAGGCTCGTTATTAGCTAGTAGCTATCGACGATTATAGCGGCTAGTATACGGTTAAATTCCTCTGCTATAAGAGCGCTATAAAGTACGCACTTAAGGAGATTATTACGGAGTACGAGAGAGACCGCTAGGTATAGGTACGATAGATCTACTTACTCGCTATTATTGTAGAGCTAAGAACGGTCCCTAAGCTCCTAGAAGCTAGTTAGCTTCTACCGCGAAGAGATACTATCGTTAGAATTTAATTAGATTATAGCGGTAAGTTTATCGATGCCTAGCTACAGTAATAGGCTAAAGATAGTAATATTAAATAGGTCTTCTCTGTAGCCTACGCTTATAAGTAAAATAGTAAGGTCGAACGCCTTATACGAATCCTTAGCGAGAGGATACACGTAGTGCTTAAGGATAGCGGTTTATTAGCTTACTGTTACGAGGCAGACCGTCAGAAACCCGCGGGGGATGACGACAGCCAACCAAACCCGCAAGAAAGACAACACCTGCAGGAGTCACGTGCGACCAATGAGAAGCATTACACATATGCTTCCCAGGAGC
>JAPDFA010000196.1:0-17509 GCA_027569415.1 Penicillium janthinellum
ACTGTGGGTTGTCACTGATACTATCTATATATACCGTTGCAGTGCAAATCATTCTAACGAATGATTTGGCTAGACCTTTTATGGTCGAATGGTAAATCATGTGAGCAACGGCACGGAGGATTCCACTACCCTATCTAAGACTAGATATATTAATAGTAATAATTAGAATAAAAGGAACTAACTAATAATTAATAGGTATAATAGTAAGGAAGGAACTTAGGATAGTCTTAATCTTATCGAACGCGGTCTATTCTATAAATCCCTAGATAAAAATAGTATTCTTTCTTAAAATAGCATAAAGAGGAATTATAATAATTTAGAAACATTTAATAAGAATTCGAAAATAGATAGTAAGACTAATAAATATACGTACTTTATCTCTATTCGTCGGAATCAGCTAATTCGTTAATTTCGTAATTTTTCGTTTATCCGGTCGGCGCCTATTCGAATTATATACCTATCTAACGATTTTAAGGCCTAATATCGTAAGCTAGGATTTTTCTATAGATACCCTCGCTCCTACTAGTTCTAGTAAATAGAGCGTTTTATCTAAATTTTATAGGTATTCTAGTATAAATCGCCTAATACTAGGTCTAATAAATTTATTATTATATTATATACGCGGGCCTTTTACCGGGATATTATCTATAAATAGCTTCGTAAATACTAAGACTAATAGTAGGATCTATAAGATAACTCGTTAAAATTAAGGAACTAAGTTAGTTACGCCTTAAAGAAGAGTCGTTTATCGTAAAAGGCCTAACGGGGTCTAAATAGTAGTCATATTTCGGTCGCGTTTATCTAATAGAATTTAGTTATATCCAGAAAATAGATTAACTACCGATATTATAGCTATTCCTAAGAATTCTTCGATAAACTTATTAGTATTAGGTAGTATATTTATATCTCGAATTATCACTTTATTAATTAGTAGGGCCGCGTTAACTAAGCGATATTTACCGGACGCCTTTTTCGAGACTAGGAACTAAGGATTCTGATAAGGGCCGTTATAATACTCTAAGATACCCTTTTATAGTCTTTCCTAAAGCATTTCTTCTACTATGCCTTTAAGAGCTATAGGAATTCTAAAGCTAGGATACTACTAGGCCTTATAAGGGATTATCTTAATACGTTACGGCGGTATAACTTTAGGAAAAATAACGGATATATAGCTCTATTCCTACGCGAGATAACCTTCGCGTTTAAAGAGAAGTTCTCGAAGAAGGGCTTTTTCTTTCGGTAATAGGTCCTTACTAATTAGTATCCTTTCCTCTCGTTTAGGTATTAGGCAAGCACCGCGAGTAATTATTAAGATATATAGTATTAAGAATTTATTAAATTCAGTCTTAATATTAGTGGCTTAATATTAGGTGAAATACTTCTCCTTATAAACCTTCTACTAATTTAGGTACCCGGTCGGGATACTTCTATTATTCTTAGTTATATTTATAGGTCGGATTTTATTAGTAATACGCTTAAATAACGTATAAATAGGGACGCTATAGGGATTCTGATTAGAAGCGCTAAGGTAGCTAATAGGGCGAATATAGCGAGAAGGAAGGTCTAAAGGTTATCGAGAAGGAATATTATAGATTAGGGAGAATCGATTTTCTTTAATAAAATAGATATCGGGTAGTTATTAGTTTTTAATTATTTTTAGGTTTTCTGTTTTATTAGTATTTCCTAAATTATATAAAGGGACAAAAATATATAAAATATTCGCTAGTATTTAAAAAATAGAGGAAGCGGAAATATCACTAGTAGCTATACTTCCTCGATAGCTAAAAAATTCACTAATATAGTAGCCTTATCGTTCTATATGAAATCGTCTAGCTAAAGTTAATACTCCTAAACTAATATTCCTTCGTTAGGGATATACGCTATAAATATTAATTTTCGAGTCCTATCTTCGGAGAAAATGCTAGTTTTAATAGTACTATTAGGCTACTTAGCGGTAGCTACTATAGTATCTCTTAGCTAAATACGTCCTAGGAGAATCTCTATAGTAATATCTTTAGTAATTATATAATATAAATAGGTAGTAATATTACCGATAGAGATCGGTAGGAATTCGGTAATACTATAAAAGGGGCGAGTTCTTCCGTTAATAGGAACTATATATAACTAGGGGTTCTTCCTAATCTATAAATCTAGTCTTTACGCGGTTTTTAGGGGAATTAGGTTTACCGAAGAACCCTAATCGATAGTTATATTTAGTTCAAGACCGTTAACGTATACTTTTATTTTTAATAAACCGCGAGCGTATTCTTTAACCGCCCCTCCGTTCTTCCTTACCGCGATAAGTACTAATTTCCGCGTGTTAGGAATAAGCGTATTTACGTATTATACCTACTTTGCTCTTAGAACCGCCGGTAGATCTTACGCGCGTATAAGATACACTAGAGCTATTACTATTACTAGCGTAGTGGCTGGCTCGTAGGAATTCGCTATATTTCTTACTTAGCTACGTAGTTATAGCGATATAAATATAAGATCCCTAAGGGTAATTATAGGCGGAACTGTAATAGTAAGTAGTTTATTAGTAATTTCCTCTTTTAGCCTATCTCGTGCTATTATATCTATAGCCTTCGTAGGGTTCTTCTATTAAATAATCCTAGCGCGATTTACGGGGGTAGTAGCGGTAATATTTTCTTAGCGTTAGGTCTAGGATTCTTCTATAGAAGAAATCGAGTACTGGGGTTTTTCTATAGAAAAAGACGAGTTTTGCGGGTAGGTTTCTTCTATAGAAGAAATCGGTAAGGTATCCTATATAACGACCTTATCCTCTTCTACTATTATAGGTCGGTATCTTCCTATACGTATATTCCGCGCGCGTATATATTCGCTAGTAGGGCGTTTTCTTCCTACTAGCTACCTATCGAGAGTGAAGACTTCGCTATAGATAATTTCTTTATCTTTACTATTATCTAAAACGGTGAAATCGGCGCTATCCCTAATAGAGATACTAACGAAGCCTATAGGTACCGAGGAAATAGGTAGATAATCGATTTATATACGCGGTTAGTAAATTTAGGGAGTATAATTCTCCGTAGGCGTATAAGGATAGGTCGTTATTGAATTTATACCTACTACCGGTATTATTATTCTTAATTCCTTCTATCGGCGATACTAGTTAGGAATTATATCTTTATAGAATTCTTTACGTCGTTTACGCGCCTTAGGTCCGTTTTTACCTAGCCTACCGATACGTATTCTTCGGTTTTTATCGTAGTAATAGAGGCCTTAATTCTCTATATCTAGCTAAATAGGGCACCCGTAAGGTATATACGTTAAGCTACTATAGTACTAATATCCGTATTACTAGAGCGCTTATAGTACGTAGCTAGGGTTATTCCGCTAGTTATTCTAAGTAATTAAATATTATACTAGATTACGATTTTCTTCGGTCGATTTTTAAAGTGACTACGTAAGGTTAACTACTAGGCTATTAAATACGTTTATAAGCGTATTAAGGTCGTAAGATCTTAGTTTATTTATAGGTAGGGCCGCTATCTCGTTTACCTTATCCGATCTATGATTTTCTATAGGGATTAAGGTATCTCTTTTAGCCGAAGAGTAGCCTATAGATCGAAGGAATTCCTTTTCGCGCTTAATTAAATTTATCACTGCTTCCTCGATCTAACTAAATAAAAGGGGTTTCGAACTCCTAGATAGATTATCTAGGCTAATATTTTCCTTCTTTAAGAGCTTCGCGCGTAGCTTCTCCGGAAGGCTATTAATAAACTATTCGTACCTTTCTATATTAGTGAGATTATTACGCTAGGTTAGAATAACTAAAATAGCCGAGAATATTATTAAATAATTAGTAATCGAATTATCTTACGCGCGCTTCTTACTATAGAATTAAAATAGCTATCTACGTACGTATATATTCTGCTCTCGATTATTATTATAGTACTACTTTAGGAACTCTTTAATAAATTTCTTCTTGTCCCTAGAAGCCTAAGAAGACTAGCCCTTAACCTACGCTCTTTCTAGCTAACTATAGTATTTAGGAAGCGCTTCTAGGAACTATTTATCGTGTATTAGGCTATAGCGCTTATATATCCCTTCTATCCGCCTAATAAAATTCGTAGTATCCTTCCTAGTGAATTTAGGGGCTCCGGCTATTCTAGGCTCTAGTATAGCTAATATAGGGTAGTAAACCGGTATAGCCGCGGCTGGTATCGAAGAAGTAGGGGTAGGTATCGGGTCTAGTAGATTCGGGCGTAGTAGACGAGAGCAAGAGCGAGAGCGTTCCCTTTCGGTAGAGACCTTAGATATAGTAACCTCGCGAGGTTTATAATACTTAGTAAAGGTAGTAGTAGATCCTAATATACTTTTAGTTTCGATAGGGGTTTTAGAATAAGAATAAGAATAAGAACAAGAATAGGATAGGTTATTAATAGGAAGTACTATAATAGGTAAATATTATTATTTTTAGGGGTTTTTAGGTAAATAATAGGTTAGTAAAAATACAGATTTATAAATAGGAAAGGATTTTTTAATAAAGGAGTAGGGTTTTTCGATATAAATTTTGATATAAATTTAGATAGATCTTCGTTATTACGCTCAGGCATAGGGATATCAAATCAATAAGTGGTAGCATTCAACGAAGCAACTAAGCATGAGAAAGGAAGAAGGAAAGAAGGAGAGATGGCAGGAGAGCTATCTAAATAGTAGATAGATGCCTTAGGAGCCAGGCATCAACTAGCAAACATGTGAATGGTAACATTCGTATAGTTCTTCGAGCGATTCTTCGTACGATTCTTCGAGCGATTCCTAATTCTAATAATTCTGATAATTCTTCCGGGGTTATTACTAATTTTGTTTATATTCTAGTTCGTATTCTAGGTTCTCGATAAGAAGGAAATTCGTTATATATAGAAGGAGATTTCTTTCGAGCGTAATATACTAATAGTATATAAATAAGGGATAGATCGTATTTATAAGAGCGTATAATTAGTTCGGTTTTATCTTTAAAAGGCAAAATAATATATCGATATCCTTATAGAATCGGTAAGCTAGCGCGATGCGCACTAATTAGGTATAATATTTATAGAACGCTATATTACCGCGCGCTCCTTACGTTAACTTTACGAGGTAATATAATATAATACTATTAAAAACGTATAGGATTATGATCTATTAACGTTTTAATATTAGGGAGTTATAATCGAAGATCTCTACCTTTTATCAGGGTTAAACCGGTCTCGTATATTTTGCTTATAATTTAAAAACGATTCCGGTCCTAACACGCTATATAGTAGTTACTTTCTCGTCTCAGTCACCTTTCGTATACCCCTACGTCGGTCACTAATGAAACGGGGGAAATACTTAAGGTAGTCTGCTCGGAGACAGATAGGTCGAGGCACAAGAAAATAAACAAACCACACTAGCGCGTCACCTAATAGAAGCTAGATGAAGAGACAATATAAGCATATATCCTTGCAAAAGGATAATAGGCTCGCGGAATCGTGGAAGACTAAGGGAGAAGAAAAGAGAAGGGTCTTTTGTAATGCAATAGAAGATCGTGTAAAACCTGATGAGTTGAATTGAAGATGTCAAGATGGATGTCTTCTAAAAATCTCTAAGTTCTCCTTTTTGAATGCGAAACAGAAACGCATGCAAACCATCCAAACAAGGTTCCTTCTCAATCTCCCGCCATCGAGTTCCATAAATCTGACCAAAGCATCAAGAATCAAAGTGCAACCAAATCCCCCACTACAATAGGAATTCGGTTACCTAGTCGACCTTACGTTAGTTATTATAAAACTAGCTAGGGTAGCGGTTCTAGAATATCTCTTATTTCGACTTAAATAGGTCGTACTCTCTAGAGCTTATAGCTTTAAAGACTATTATATTATTCGGCGTTTAGGGTTCGCGTACCTCCTAGCTCGTTAGGGTAATATTTAGGGCGCTTCTTTATAAGATAACTAATAGTATAGATCGTATTAGTATTATTCTGCCGCCTACGGGTAGGGCCTTAATAGGTTCGGGGATATACTATTAAGTTTCGATAGACTCTCTTATCTCCGCTTCTAGGATTACTGCCTCTCGGGCTTAGTCGCGGAGTTAGGTAAGGATTCTAGCTCTCTCGTCGGCGAGAGCTAGACACTTCCTAAGGGTTTTAAGTCCTCTCCTATCTAATTCGAGGTCGTCGAAGCTACCTACTATATTAGGGGTATCCTCTTATAGCGTATTTAGGATTTCCTCTAGCTCCCCCTAAAGGGATACTATATAAGGGTTATCGTCCTCCTCGCGGGTAGTAGTAGCCTCTACCTATACCTAAGGTTTATTCTAATAGCCTCCTATAGCGACCTCCTATACTAGGGGGCCGCTCGGGATATTACGTCGAGTAGGGCGAGTAGCTAGTGCTATCTTAGTTCTAACGGTCTAGTTTAATTAAATATAGCGATTAGAATATTAGGACCTAGTGAGGTCCGGTCGGGCATAAGAACTAGAGTGAAGGAATCCTATAGGGTACTACTGTATTTAGACTAATCGCTAAAGAGCTCTAAGTCTATCCTAAAGGGATTTACCTAAGTCCTGCTGTGGGTCAGGTGACTCCGGGCAGGTCACGGACCTCCGGGAGTTCTCCTGCGGATCTCATGGGATCCTCCCGTTAGCTTCAGGGGATTCTCCTATGAGCCTCAGGGGATCCTCTCATGGACTTGTGGAGACCTCCTGCGTTGTGCTCTCAATGTACTGGTAGGCGATGGTCGTAACATTAACTCCGGATCTAATAAGGAACTAGTTAAAGCGGTTAAAATTATCTAGGACGTTAACTAGTATATAGGTAAAGGCCCTAAGCCTTACGCTATATCTAGTCGTTTATAGGCCTATTTAGTTTAGTAAGTAGGTAAGGCCCGATGGTGCGTTGCGCTCGGTGGCGGAGGCGGAGGTGTGTAGGAAGTATATAGGCTTCTACCTCTAGTGTCGTTGTCGCTACCGTCCTAAAGACCGACAGAATCCGGATTAATAAGGCTCTCTGTATTGTGTCTAATTATCGGAGGTAGGTCTTGTCCCGAAGTGGCTTATACTAGACTGTCGATGTATAGTCCACGATAGGCGTAACGCACGCTTAGTAGAGCTATCGTATTTGTTCTGGACGTAGATGTCGTAGCCTACTCAAAGCGATAGTAACTTTAGTAGCACGTTTTATGGCCTGCTAAACGTGTTCCTTCTAGCGGAGTTCCTAATTAAACACTACCCCTAGTAGTTTTGCTATAGGTAACGGCTTAATGTCGGTTCCCTTAAAGGTAAGTTGCCCTTCTAGGTGTTCTCCCTCTCTTTCTAGTAAGGTGGATAAGCTCGGTTTTCTCTGCGGCGAAGCTAGATCCGGTTCGCCGTGCCTACTCCTAGACCATCCCATTGTGTACACATGTGAAAATTTTTCAAACACACCGATTTCACACGTGCTAAGGCCCTTAACACATACACATGCCAAGGTGTGCTAAGATAACCGTGCAAAACACACGGGAATCCCGTGTGTCACATCGATGCATAATTTTGCATAGGTTTATATACTAAGCCTAATTAGGTAGGCATAATTTGCATAAACCTTATTAGTAAGCGCTGACTAACTCTATAATAAGATATTATTGGTTAAAATAATTTCTAAGTCACGTGATATGACTGATGTGAAACCCGCGTGAATCCCGTGTGTTTAGGGGGTAAACACATTCACATCTTAAAATCCCGTGTGAAAAATTTTCTTACACAAAACACATAAAATGTGCCGTGTGACGTGATGTGAAATGTGAAATAATGTGAATGGGATGCTCTACCTACTCCTCGATACGAGGGATATCTTCGGACTATATAGTGGCTAGGTTTTCCTTAGCCGAGTAGCCTACTCGCTATCGGAAGTAGTCGTTAATGAATACCGATGTGATAGTATCTACTTGCAGGGTAGAAGGCCTGTCAATCAGGTAGGAGAAAAGCACCAAATCAAAATGAGTCAAAGACTGTTTCTTGAGGATCCCCTCAAGGAGCTCACACTCAGGAGCTATTTAACATACATTCGTCCCAGAGGCCAAAGACACACACAATGCAGTCCGATTCAGCTGAAGGAGGGGTAATACGAGATCGTGCATTCGGGCCGGCTTCCCCGCCCAATCCCTGTCGAAGGACGCCAATCTCTGATCGATTCGTCGTCGACAGAATGAGATGTATCATGTAGGGAGGTCGTGTAACGCGCATTGTAGCGCTTCCCTCCAGCCATACTGCCGAGCGGCCTTCGACTCACCGCCGAAGGACCGCCGTTTCGGCAGAATCAAACTAGGTCCTACGGCCTAAGGCGCAGACCTAAGTATAGCCTCAACTTTCAAGAGGGGATAACGTAACAATGTAGTATTAGAACTAAAGGTGTTCCCTAGTAATATATTAAGATATAACTTCACTATTCGATTCCTCTATTATCCATCTATACTTTGTTAAAAGGCCATCACTCTCGGTTACTAAGTGTATTGGGCGGATAGGGTAGGTGTTATCGCTCAGGTTTTCTTTGTTATAATAGGATTTCTGTTAACCTAAATCTAGGCCCTACTACCAGATTCGGTAAAATGTCATCGCGTACCTCTTCTGAGTTAGAAGAGACACTTTTAGCGCCGACAGCGGAGAAAGGACAATATACGTTATCACAGCCCCGGAGAAAGCAGCGCTGGATGCTGATGGGATACATCCCATGGGTAATTGCAGCGAACCTTTCTAACTAGCTTAGCGCTTGAGGCTTTTATTATCTTCCGCTTTCTTGCTCACCACAAGCGCGTGGGTCGTATAAGATGGGATTTGATACTGATCTAGGTATCTTCTTCTACTATCTGCCCTGAAAATATATGCTGAAAGTTCCACGTTTTAGAACCCGCGAAAGTGGCTATTGAAGTCCACAAAATACGTTTTACCGGAGAGATGAAGTTCCATGAGAATGGAACTATGTATCGCGACTACCCTCCCGGAGCACCCCAGTACGCAGGGCCGCCGAGTGCAGCAATTGACGCTGCTTGGGACGATTTACTCTATGCCGCCGGCGTGGACTTGGCAGGTGAAGAAGCAGTTAGCGTTAAAGATACGACTTTTGAAGAACCGCAAGGGGGGCTATGGCGGACTGGGTAAGCTACGTCTGGCCTTTTTCATGCAGATTCTAATTTCCATTGCATAAATACCTTGTTCATTTACACTAGTACCTTCTCATAGGCTCGAAGTGTTTCATGTGCTTCATTGCCTTAACCTGGTCCGGAAAGCAATGGATCCAGATTTCTACCCTTCAGATGACCCTGCTCGGCTCTACCGCATGCATCGTGGTACGTTACTTATTCTTTCTCACAGGTTATGACAAAGTTCTGACATTTTTCCTTCACTATTGAAGATCACTGTATCGATTACATCCGTCAATCTATTTATGTGCGCCGCAGACGCTACACCTGTTCGTCTTGAGTGGCGTAAAGAAAGTCATTTCCTGATCCCCAAATTCGACAATTACCACACCTGTCGCAATTTTGCTTTGCTGCATGATTGGTCGAAGAAACGTGCGTTAGAGATCCATAAGGAGGATAATGACCGTGCAAGCAAGGAGAAAGTTCAGGAAGGGGTTTTATGAGCCGTCCGAGATGAGAATTCTGCAGTTTAGTTACTGAAAATGGTTCTAGATGATTCGCCCCTTGCCATATATTTAGAAAGATAAAGCTCGCTCATTTTCTTATCAGGTTATTCAACTCAGTTCATTGCATATGTCCTCACTCATCAAGAGCCTTCGCATGTGACCGAAAGGCTTCCCCTCTTGAGTCTTTGCGCCTTGGAAATCGAACATACTCCACTTATCATCTCAGTCAAGGGATTTCAATTCAACAGCCCTCAGTTGGATCGAGAATGTTCATTGAGGACAGCCCTAGTAAAGATCCGTAAAGATCCTCTTGTAGTAGAGAGTGTCTGGTACGGTGCATACCACGTGACCTACCCGTACATATACTTAACCTGGTAGCGATGTTTCCACGAGGTTGTTACGGTCAAAAGCTGAATCAAAAGAATTGCTGTACCATTCAACGAAGCAACTGAAGCTAAGGAAAGAAAAGGGAAAAGAGTGGCGGTGGAGGGAAAGAAGCAGTCTAAATACCCTTGGCAGAATCATCCTCACCGCCTTCCTGATTTAGTCATCGTCCACTTCGTAACAGAGGTGCTGAGGAAGGATAGCCAATGATTGACTCACTATTGTTCAGCACACTCTCATAAACTCAAGGCATCCTTCAAAATGAGTCCGGAAATATTTTGTGCCTTTGTAAAATAGTGCTAAACTTCCATGCCTATTACTTTCCATTTACCCAGAGACAGTTACCCCTGCCTGAATCGACGTACCATCCCAGAAATGGTTAGGTTGCTAATTGCCTTGTTGCTTCAGATTATCAGATAAAGGGTTACCAACACATGGTGCTGGATAGAGCCGAAGTGATCTTCTAGAAGTGGTAGAAGTACGGTGTTGTAAGCGAGACGGGGATGAATTAGCTGAAGCCAATTACAACTGAAGAGTCTGTTAAGTGATTGACTACATTCCATGTGACCAGCAATGCCGATCATAGACCCCGAAAGCAGTCCAGGAGATTTAACGAGCTGTAACCTCGGCAACTTACCGTCACCATGCAATGATTTAGTTATTTAATTGTTATTGTCATCCTTCTAACTACCCCGCAGTTCGCAAATATATAAAGGATCCTTCTGACTTGCTCAAATTGAGCCAGTTATTCACTACTCGTTGATTACTTTCTTTGAACTTGCCTTACTCTTTACCTGCAATTGTCGAAGATGAATCAAAGGGATGTGGTTTTATCTGACCCAACGTTCCGATGCTACACTAGTGGCCAGGCAACCCAATATGCTGAAAATCGTCTGAGTTACCCGGCTGAGCTATATGATTTGGTTATCCGCTATCATGCAGAGTCCAATGGTCAATTCATCACTCTTCTGGACGTCGGATGCGGGCCAGGAAATGCCACCCGTGATTTGGCTCCCAATTTTAAATGCGCAGTGGGAATCGATCCAGGGATCGAGATGATCCAGACTGCGCAACGTCTAGGTGGTGTTACCAAAACAAATAGTCCCATCCAGTTCAAAGTCGCGACTGCGGAGGATTCTGCCAAAATAGAGAACGTCGGAAATGGTGTCGATTTACTGGTTTCGGCAATGGCGGTAAGTCCAATACGCTCCCCATTAAATACGCTCCCCATTCCAGCTGAGGACTGCCGAGGAAAACTGATACGACAGCTCTTCAAAACTAAAGGCACATTGGTTTACGATGGAGGAATTTTGGGCATCCGCTGCAAAGATTGTGAATCCAGGAGGCACGGTGGCTCTTTGGACCTGCGCTTCACTGTACTGCCGTAAGTATTGTTCGACTTCCTGGTTCAGTCCTTCCTAACAAGCTCACCATACAGACCCATCAACACCTCACGCGGCTGAAGTGCAAAAAGCGCTTTTCCATCTTGAACAAAATATCTTGAAACCCTATGAGCTTCCTCCAAACCGGCTCTCTCGTGATTTGTACGATGATTTGGTTCTACCGTGGCATCTGGACCCGCCTATTACGGCATTCCCAATCAGTGAATTTCGGCGCCTTGAATGGGACCGCGATGGGATACTATCCGACGGAAAAGACTTTTTCGTTCGTGGAAAGGAAACATCATTACAAGGATTAGGAAATAGCTTAGGCACTGCAAGTATGGTCACGAGATGGAGAGCAGATTATCCGGAGCGGGCGGGCACAGAAATGGACTGCGTGAATGTCACTATCGCTCAGGTCAAAAGAGCTTTGGGAGATAACTGGTGTGGAGAGTTAAAACTGGGACACTCCAGTGTCGTCCTACTCTTTAAAAGGAGCTAAATCTGTCAAGATTTAGTGGAAAAGGCCGTCGCTTAATAGGTCCCAAATTATGAGGCCCTTGGTTGTCAGTCGCTATTCTCAAGTTAAATCTGTCTGTCTTATTTCGGTAATTGATTTCGCGCAAAAGATGCTTTGAATCAGACACCAACGCGTAGATCACGACCCACGGGTTACACATGTTGTACAAAGTCGCGTATAATCCCTTCGCGCCCACAGGGCATTTTCAACCGGGATCACAATTTGGCTGCCGAATGGCTGCGTAGAGAAGGCGATCGCACGAGATTGGGGATATTCCTAGAATCATGTTAGAAATCGAGACCTGTTGTGATTCATGGGAAAGTTAATTCAGTAATTCTTTCCGAAGAGATACAAGAGGCCATTTATAATTCGGGCGCTATATGTTCGTTCTCTCAATGGACGGTGTTATAGAATATTGCGAAGCCTTCACTGGATTGAGTGTATTTGCCATTGGTAACTGGGAGCTTCTTTGTCAGTTTCAAGAGTCAACATTACTTGAGCATTCACTGTACTCCTTGGATAGAGGCTCGCTGGAAGGCATTAAGGGGCGTTGCTGATTGATATGTAAAGCAGCATGCTGTGCCGCCGACGCCCGGATGGAGCCGGTAGTATAGGCCATTCTGAGCCAGTCGAAGGGGTGTAATTCCAGTGACGACTTATCCTTGAAATGAAAGAGCTCTAGCAGCGATGGTAGAGTAGCGTATCGAGATTTGGTGGAGGGGTTCGTCGTTGGATTGTGGGGCAGTTCGGTTGGGTGGAGTAGTGGGGTTGACGGATTTCAAGAGCGAAGGACGACGGAGTGCTGAGAGAGGCTTAGGCTTCTAAGCACCCTTCGGATCAGGATAAGATGAAGCCATCGTCCGAATCCGATCGGGGTCCCTTAGTGTTATAGCTCCTCTCGCATTACAGTACAACAGGTCATAAGCCCGAGCGTAATTACTTAGGTGCCGTCTCTACTCACACCGAGACCTATTCAGCTCTTTTGACTTATAATTATTTATTACCCCGCATTCTCAACATTATGTCTGTTGTATTACAAAAGGAAACTCAATTCTTATCATTTCAGAGGGATACAAAGAGGCCATATATATAGCATAAAGTCCAAGTTGATTAGAAATCAACTTAGAACTTCGTATATAAGTGCAGGAATTATTTCCGATATTACGGCTTTATTCCTGAGCTGTAATAGCCTCATATCACAACAAGATTACTCGAAATAGGTGGCGTAAATACGAATTTAATACGAATAGAGATGGGTGTAGGTGCTAACCTAATGATCAGATTAGTATTTTATAACAGCTAAAATTTGTTAGCAGCGTATTGTAGGTTGCGAGGGCAAGAGCGGCGACTCTTAAGCTATCCCTAGATCAGACACCACTTCCCCTTAACTAGGGGGCTGATTTGATTACTAGTGAAATCAGTGTGTATATACTACGACTCAGCCTCAGGGGCGGGCGATAGGGAGCAGCCGTAGGTGGTTAGGGCACCTCGAACCCATCTCCTAGTAGGCAGCTATCTTAGACTAGAGCATATAGACTATTCTAAGGGGTTATAGGTGGCGTTATATACGCGTGTAGAGCAAGCCTATCAGTCTTCGTAGTACTGTTGGTTTACCTTGCCGCAGCATTCTTAGCCGGGGGACTTTAGGTAACAGACGCGTATGTGGACTAGGCAAGACCGGAAGGGGGATAGGAGGGGGGAGGTAACGGGGGAAGGGGAGCAGGGGTAAGGGCTAGGGTAAGGGTAGGGGTAGGGGTGGTAGGGGAATTGGTCAAGGGCACGCCGCTAATATAGGCATTAAAGTGTTGTTGGGCTACGTTAGCCAGGTTATTACTGAGGGCAGCTAGCGCTTCGAGCTAGCTAGGGATAAGGCCAGTATTCTGACGCCGGTGGTTATCAAGGAAGGTTGCTATAGGGCTAAAGATTTTCTAGCCTTCTAGAGCTCTAGTAGTAGCAGTAGTGGTTATCTCCTGTAGTGTGGCCTATAGAGGGCTAATAGGTTAGTTATCACGCCTTACTATAAGGTTAGCGCGTCGAGACGCGTCGAGGCGCGTGATAGGTACCGGGTAGGTGTCTAGCGGCGGGCAGAGGGGGAGCAGTCCCTTCTCCTAGGCGGGACGCCTAGAATAAGGGCTTAGACTGAAGATTTAACAGAATTCAGGCCTTCCTAAGTGAGAAGGCGTTTTTCCGTAAGGCAGTTCCGTCCGTAAGGCAGTTGTGAGGCAGTTATAGGAGGAAGAGGCCCTCCGTAATATCGATGTAGATATCACGTAAGGCTACATTATAAGGCAACCCCAATAAAACCACTCCCTGTAAAAATTGACCTATCACTATAACGTCTTCCGATCGTTTTTAATGTCGCACTATCGGTATATAACACTTACTAGAGAAGACGCTGTTAAACACCGCGCTCTAATACTATATAACGCCCTAAAGTTTAGCGTTAATGTTAAGACTCTTTTGAAATGTGTTAAGGTTTCAGCAGTCTTCAATACCGCTAAGGCCTTATAGATAGTAGGTGGTCCTCCACACTAGCCTTATACGGTAACGTAGATCTTCGGGAAATATATATAGCACACTTCTACTTAGGGCTTATCTTAGTCTTAGACACCTTTAATATCATCAATATCACTTAATTACTAGTATATACTATCGCTCCCCCTAGATCCTATCCCTTATCTCAACAAAATAAAATCAAGATTAAGCCACACTAAAAACCGACCTCCTAGGGTTAACCCCTTCCTACTAGAAATCCTACTATCTAACCTATAGCTAGATTAGCTAGCTCTAATAAAATATCTAAGAATCCCGATCCGAAATATATTAGGATTTAACCTGCTTCGCCTAGGGGAAAGGGGGGGTTACTCGTTCCCCCCTCTTTACCAAGACTTTTTTAAGCGTATAACCCCCTAACTAACGGGCCGGAATTCGTTTAGGGGCCTTACGTAGAGAATACTATTAAAGTGTAAAAATATTAGGCACAAAACTTTCGCTAGGGTTGCTTAAAGATATTCAGCCGTTAAATAAAAGGCTACGTACGGTATAAATATTCTGTATAAAACGATAGTCTGTTCGCAGGAGCATTATTTCACTACAATCTCCATAAACCAATAAATAACATAGTCGCTATAGACAGACCTCCCCCATCATTCCTAATCCCCTTCGAGTTGGACTTCACCGGCCGCGGTCGCTTACAGCATTTCATTAATCGTCTATAGCTTATACGTATAACCCGGTGGAATATTGCTGTTCTGAAACGGCTTTCCTTCCTCTAGGTGTGCTCGCGCCCCTTCAAAATTGTTGATTGTATAAAGTTCCGGGTTGTGTCGCTATATCCACGACGCCAGCAAGCTAATTAGCTTAGTGACGACTTTGCTAGCCTTAGTATCTATAGATACGTGGCGTGTCTCTTGGTTAAGGATTCCTAATAGCTGTAAACAAGACACCCGCTTAAATCTACGGGGAAAGTCAGTTCTAATACAAGATATATGCGGAATCGTTATCACCTTAATAGATTATGCACGCGGGTTGCCTAATATAAATCTTTCTTTCCCCCTAAGCGTAAACAAGTCGCTAGCGAGATAGTATCTTCTATTCCTTGAGTGGTACTATTCCTAGACGACGGCAGAAACGAGTGTGCTGCGTCTCTAATCTAAACGACTCGCCTACTAGGCGAGACCTAGCATAGTTGAGGCTCCCACCACATCAGCTTAAAGTCATGGAGCCTCTCTTTCGGTGTTAATTGAATTAGTCGGTTCCCCACTTCCGGCTATCCAGGGATACTTGCGGTTTTTTGGAGAATAATATCTGGATCAATCAAAGTGGACTAAGACTCCGATCCCTCCTTATTATCCTAAAGTACTAGATAAGATCTTTAAGTACCAGAGACGAGGGTTTTACTTACCGGATAATTGATCGTCTATAATATCTTATCCTCACTTCTGCTAAACGTGGTACGTATGCCCTCCCTTGGGGATGATCTTTAGGTATAGTTCTTTTAAATGCTGACCGTCACTTACCCTATCCACATTTCAATCACTGGTATACTATTCTCTAATAGCTTAAATCGCTTCTGGACCAGAGGATCTACATCTACTAGCTCGACTGGGAATACAGCCCGATAGATCGCAAATCTAGTTAAGCAAGCAGAGACTATACGTCCTATCGTTATAGCGCTGGACTTACTACCAATACCATCAGTAGTAATGACTATATCGGATGTGATCTTCTCTCCGTTACACAGGACAACACCTGCGCTTCCTGTTAGGGAGTCCTCGTAATACTCAACAACGCGAGTACTATACTCTATATTAATACCCTACTTTTTAGCTTGGTCGGCCAACATCTTATGAAACTTTAGACGACTATACCTATATTTCTTTTGCGGGGCTTCGTAGCCCTCGGCTTAAGCATCACTTTCCTTCCCTATAGGATCGAAAAGCGGCGTAGGGCCTAATACTTTCTCCCCGTTGATCTTATGCCAGGACACCTATAGGTGCCAAGCGATCCTTTCGTTTTCTTGAACCATATCCGGCTAATATCGCAATGCCTGTAAAGCGGTAGGACCGATGGTGAACCCATCACCTAAGAGAATTTTGTTAGTTTAGGCTATACAGTTAAACGACAATAGTTATTTATTTTGGTGATTTGCTCACCGGATAAGAGTCGCGTAGGTGATTTCTCAATGATTCGGACTTTATGTCCCTGTCGCCAGCACTCTAGGGCAGCCATTAAACCAGCCACACTAGCCCCGACGACTAGGATAGATATTCCTAATGCTTCGTATCTCTTGGGAAGCGTATTCGCAGTGTCGCCACTATAGTTAGATGTTCGGGTGTGTTGGGTGTTTGATTGTGCTATATTTATAAGTCGATTATCACAGGAACAAGTAAATTATAAGTGTTGGAATCAGTGAAGAAATAAATTGAAACTAGAGCTTGAAATAGAATGTTTTGGATAGACTACAATTTATATTGCGGGCCTTGTGTATACCCCGCAGTATTAATCGGGCTTAGACCACCTGGGGTACTCGAGCGGAACGGGCGCAGACCCGCCTATTCTTCCTAACCAGTTACCGTAAGCACTACATACATATAATCCTCTGACAGTGAATCTTCCGATGAATCTTCTAAACAAGGATTTCGAATAGTCGGCATTAAGTGAAACAGGTAGAATTTATCTACCCTTAATCTGTCAGTCTACCTAACCACACTATTGATGGCGTTTATGCTTAAGGGATAATACTATTTTAGCTATTTCTCACAATAAGAATCAATTTACTCTCGGTGAGCTTATCCTTACCGATCAGTTCCTTCTGAAATTTGGCTTTCGTATTTTCTCGGCGAGCAATCTAACGAAGCGTCTGAGATAATGCAGGCGGATTACTACAGTAGACGGACCGACACGCATAAACCAGGGGCGGAATTTCCTATCCGCTTACTTATCTCTGATATAGGAGGGCTTTCTGCTCCATCTTCAAGTATAATCACCCCCGGGCGGGGGGGGGGGGGGGGGGGGGGGGGGGGGGGGGGGGGGGGGGGGGGGGGGGGGGGGGGGGGGGGGGGGGGGGGGGGGGGGGGGGGGGGGGGGGGGGGGGGGGGGGGGGGGGGGGGGGGGGGG
>JAPDFA010000197.1:0-17389 GCA_027569415.1 Penicillium janthinellum
TGCAGATACAGCCGCGAGCGAGGCTACAAAAGTGGCGAACAGCGCAGCGGATAGTGTCTCGCAGGCATCGGCTGCGATTGAAACTGCCGCCAGCCAAGCCCAGAGTCGTGTGGAGTCTATTGCCAACAAGCTGAAGTTGAATCTCCCCGCCTACTATGTAGTCGGTCTATGGGATTACTGTCAGGGACAGAGGTTTGATGCCCGGCCGTCAAACTGCACCAGACCAACGACGTCTTTCTCGTTTAATTTGTTGGACATCTTCAGGTCCATCTCACCCGCGATCAACGACCTGTTCCCCAGCAACGACACCAAAGATCTCACAGGATCACTCAAGTTGTCTAAGTGGGCCATCTCTGCTTATATCGTGGGCTTTGCAACCACTACTCTTTCCTTGGTTGTAGGACTTGCAACAACGTTCTGTGAGGTAAAGAGCGGATGGTTAAAGATCTTACAAGTGCTGTCCTCAACGGTACGTTTGAACATGCCATCCACCCTATTGCAGATACTAAGTAGTTTTAGGTGGGGCCTATTTTCATCCTCATCGCCTCTGCGCTGATGACAGCGATATATACGGCGCTGACGGCTGCCGTCAAAGTGGTGCTAGGGAGTTTTGGTGCCCATGCGTCGCTCGGTGTACGTATGTTTGCCGCAACTTGGCTGGCAGTTGCTTTCTCGTTCTTCTCGTGGCTCACATGGATTATTGTCTTGTTCTGTTGTTGCATCTGATTGGCCCATATGTCCGTCAAGAAAGGTAGATGGTAGATGGTAGATAGTGGAAATACGATTGTGATTGAGCAGTCGGAAGTTTTTTGCTTCAGGCTATTCGATAATTTAGAAACTATGAGCTTCGTAATAGAGTGTTGGAAAGTCAGGCCAGTGACCGCCCTTGGGGTTTTAGGCTACAAAGATGGTTGTAGGTGCTCCCCTCTCTGTAGCTTCAACGGTTCCACCAGAAGATGGCGTGCCGGAGTTAGATCACGACGAGGGAAGGCATGGCTGGCAGAAAAACGGTGATCGATCGGACAGAACTCCTCACAGGGTGCTTGTGCACCGCACGCTTGGTCAATCAAGTCAAACGTCGACTCTTGCAGGTCGTGGAGGATTCTGTAGGCATGACCAAAGCTTTGACTGGACAGATCCAACGTCACTGACTGTTGACGCCGGAGCGTTTCCTCCGATGCTTGCTCAGTCAACTCCTGCAGGCGTTTGAGCAGGCCATAACAAGCGCGGTAGTAGGCATTTTCGCCCTGCTGTCTGCCGATCTGGCGGACGATTTCCACAATATCTTCCATCGCGCGGGGACAATCGAAGCCGCAAATGGACTCATGAGCTACACGGTCGTCTGATGGACAGTTTAAATGGCTGTTATTAGAACGATAACGAGAGTACAAGTTCAGCTTCACCAATGCATGCAATTATTTTTTTGATGGAGTGGTGATTGCCATGGGCTTATTCTCGAGGCCGAAAATTTGAACTCCACCGTTTCCCTCAGGTTGAGAAGGTGAACCAGGCAGGGGCAACGGTGGACATCGTAACTCACTTATAAGGCCATTGAATAGAACCTGAGAAGCTTATCTGTAGCCAAGCTTACCGCCATATCAATATAAAATCTTGTCGAACTCTCGACCTTCCTCCTTGAGACCGTTGTATCAGCTTTCAACAAAGATGTCTCAGGCCAAAACCGAGAATTTACGTGACTGCGCGGTCATCACCCTGATCGGCATTTTTGGGCTCTCATACTTTTCCCTCTTTGCCCTCCAGTACCTGATATTCCATTTCCCATCTACACCTGCCGACATCGTCCAGACCCTCTCCGTGCTCTTCTTTGCGATCGGTGTAATTGGTTGGTATCTACTGTCTCTTTCCTATCGTGTGATTACTTCGATTCACGAGGATCATGCGGCTTGTTGGCAAAAGTTGGAACTTGGAGGCGTTCCGCTCCTGATTTGGACCACGACACTTCCCACCGTGACGCTTCTGTTTCCTACCCAGCCTTTCCTGCAGTTGGGATACCTGGCTATGTTCAGTCTTGTTTTCGTGGGAATTCTGGTAGATCTCTTCATGTACGACCCCAGTGTTGCGACGATACGGGTACGCTTTCCATATTGCTGTACCTCGCTTGGCATCCTTGCCCTGGTTCCGATCATCCACTCGTTCACAGAACCTCCGAATGCTGCTTCCGAACTGGCTATTGCTTTCGGTCGCATGGCTTTGATGAACACGATGGGTGCGGCGTTTTACCTTCTCCGCCCTTTGGAGCGAACGGGACTGGTTTCCGGATGGCAGCCGAGCCTCTATGTGATGCACTTCGGGTTGGCCTACAGCGCTTTCATGTACTCCCAGGTTATTTTACAGAGTTCGATCTGAATGAGAGTCGAGCGCCTCCGCGATAACCCCGTGATCTCTAATTCTTGAAGATCGGGCTGTCAAATGAATCTCCTCTCTGTTGATGATTGAGTGCCGTAGACCATACTGACTCACCACCATCATCTTGGTTGTTGCGGTAAAATGGACTCTCAGTTGACATGTTATCAATTCTCATTCACCATAGAATAAATCAACAAGCATTAATCAGCTTTGAGGTGGTTTATCTCTGGCTTTCGGGATGTTCTATTCGTTGACTTTGTGTCTAAGAAATCCGTGCACGATTATCAACAGGTAGGCGTGCTTAGCAACAGGCCTCACAGAAAAACCGTGGCCAACAAATGAACTAATCTCATGGTTGCTTGTTGAGCTAGATTCTTAGCAAGTAAAGTCTTATTAAATCTAATAGCTGATCTGTCTTCAGGTGAATTGACTGTACGGAAGTGTTCAACCACCAGGACTTTGGTCATCACTGAACGCGGTTGATTCCGTTGAAACCCTATTTTTGACACAGTCGGTCCGCTTCTCCACAGCCATGCTCAACATTACCATCGTCGCAACGAACCATATGCGCAGAAAGTGGCAATTGGGTATTTATTTTCCATAGACCCCAGTCAAACTCTGTGACAAATTGCAATTTGAATATCCCCCCAGCCCACCCCGCTGCACCTAAAAATGCTCGACGTTCTACCAAGTGAAATTCTCTTTGAGATAGCTGACTTTGTGAGTAATGCCACATGCTAAATCATCTTTACCACTCAAGTCGTCTAACCCAGCTAGTTACCCCAAGACAGCCTGCGTGCCGTCGCCCTTGCGTCGCGCCGACTTCATGCCATCCTTACTCCGATTATCTACCAGTCCATTACACTCCGTGCTGCCAGTGAATGGGCGCTCAGTGTGCTAGACGTTGACTCCTTTTTCCTGCACCATGACTATAATAGGGCACAGGACTACTTGAGACACACGAGGCATCTATGTATTCAAGCACCGATTCAATTAGTCCGTTTCAGTCGGTGTGCCTACTACAGTATCTTCCGGATGACCGGGATGAACGGATGTTTGCCTGATGCCGTGAGCGAAGCAGTCGCTCATGAGCAGTTTTTGCACGACTTGGGGGTTCAGGCCTCACGAATACTGTCGTGTCTTAAACCGCATAGCCTCCGTACCTTCAAGTCAGGTTTAATTCTGGCGCTTCCAGCATATAGAAACTAACAATTTGCAGATGGCGACTCGGCACCTGTATCCCCCAAAATATCTTTGGGGCTGATGGATATCTAGCCCATTGCCAGACCCATATCGAAAACTTGGATCTCCAAACGGACGGAACCTGTCTTCATGCTCAGCACGAACTCGCCGGGCTGGCGCAGCTCCATAACGTGAAAACTCTAAAATGGAACGGAATCCAGCACCGAGACGAAGTCGAATCATTGCAACAATCTCTCCGAAGAAATCACGCACACCTTGGTAGTCTCTCTCTGGGGTTTACACCGTCCACGTTTGCAAACTTCCTTTCCTGGAACCATCTTGTCTGCCTGGGGTTAGGCACCCACACACAAACGTCAATAAATTTCACCAGTCTTGCAGAATTAAGTCTAGCACAGATTACACTTCCAACGTATTTACGGCCTGATGAAAATTTCACATTTCATGGTCTTCGCTCCTTGAGTTTAAGCCACTGCCCCAACCAGCTTCGCTTCCTCAGTCTGATGGCAAAGGCACCAGGCAGAATACGACTCGACTCCTTTGAAGGTTGTTTCGATCTGCTTCAGGATGACCATAGACATGCAAATGCCCTCAATGAGTTTCTCCTCTCCTTTCGTGGGCTACGGGATCTGCATTTGCATATATCGAATTTCCCTGCTCTGGGTTCAGGCTTCATGGATGCAATCTATGCGCACCGAGACACCTTGAGATCATTTGTATTTCATGAGCGACAACTGGCACCGTTAGGTGACAGTGGGCTGTTTGAAGAGCAGCGTGACGTTAGCCCCGGCTGGACGGGTGAATTTGATAAAATAATTGACCAGCGGCAAATTGTCTTTCTCGCACTCTCTATATGTCCGGTAGCCGCTGTAAGTGCTTCCTCCCTTCCACCAATGCTTCCTTAAATGGTCGAAATGAGTTGTATTAACGGCACCAGCGAAAACTTTTTGAGTCCGTTCGGGAGCACTCGCAGCTTCAACTTTTGCATCTACGGTTGAGTGGACCCGAGAGATTACATCGTAACCTCGCCCAGGAAATCAGGACAGTCCTCCTGGAAATGCAGCAGGCGAGCTCTGCAGGCAGTGTACCCCCGGTGCCTTGCATCCAGGACAACAACCCATATATTCCCGGTCCATCTTTCCCTTCCCAGATAGCTTCCCTCCAAAACAATGCGCTCCCACCCATGTCGGAAGCAAAGGCATTGATATCCTTTGCAAGTTGGGCTTTCGGTCCTCAAGGGATATCGTCTTTGAAGGTTTTAGCATTTGGCGACTTCTCTCATGAGGATCGCTATGAAGCTCAACGTTTCTTGATCCGCCGAGGAGATTCACTGGAGTCTCGTGTCACTAGCGAATGTCCTGGTTTCGTCCCGATCCAGTTAGGGGATTTGGATACCGGAGGGGGGCCTTTGGTCAATAGTGCTCGATTCCTTGCCGCATGCCCGGGAGGTGGCTTAATGGAGTCGCCATACGATTTTTAATTGTTACCAAGTTACGGATTGTCATTTAGTAGCCGTGATCAAATCCCCAACCAATGCTGCAGCGATGGGATATTTCCCCACCCATTTTTGACACTAGAGCCGAAACACTGTAAACAACTATCAGGCCCTTAATGCCTTGCAAGCTAAAGTTATGCACAGTTGACTAGGTTGACATTTGGTTAACTTTATAGTACGCATGTGCGGGACCATCTAGAAATTAACATTCATTCATCAGTGAAATCACAAAGAACCACTGTGTTGATACATCACCGGTTTATGTTTACCGACTGAGATAATAATTAAGCTCAAATGTCATGCTGTTCCGAACCAGGGTTGCGTACGAATATCTGTGCAATGAATGTTTCTCTCTGTCTTTGGTCCCTTCCGCGAACCGCCCGTGTAAGAGAAGACAAGACGACCACCAATTGCCCTGACCGCTATCTCCTACTGTGGGGACCTTACGCGATATACTTATGCACAATATCCATTGGAAAGAAGAGTTTCGACACCAAGTCGAAAATGCATGGCCTAAAAATTTCCACATCACAAGCTAATCCGTATTTGACTTTGATCGGCAAGTAAATAATCGGCCGTATCACGCTTGCATTGACCGGAAAATGATAATATGGGATCGCCAAGAAGCGTCACAATTCGTGCAGAATGCCGTGGTCAAGTTAAAGAGATCACGTCACTGAGATTCCCTGGTCACCGTTTAACTGTTCGTGCATGACAACATGCCTAGTGGGGCGAATAGCCATGGCGGTGATCTATGCGGGAAATGGGACTCGGGACCAGTTGGTTCAATCGGTCATCCGATGCTCCGTCAACCGTGGGATAGATTGGGATAGACTGATATGTTTGCATAATCTTCTCAGAGGTATTACCCTATCAAAATTTTTGCTTTTAGCATGCATTAGCTGAAAACGGACCAGCGACAGTACCGGCAAAATTTGTAATAGAATTATAAAGATGAAGGCATGCTGTGTGAAATTCAAGACATTTAAAGATGCTGCCAACTTGGTTTGTGGACCACGGTGTGCTTTAGTTCTTTATCATGACTGCCTCGTTTCCTGATGATCTCTCGCCCATGGAGCCATTTGACATCGATCTTGAGTCGTTTTGGACTGAGTTCGACGCTATACCTAGCCTGCCACCATGTCTTGGATTCGCAAACGACAGTGACGTGAGCGTTTCTCCGTATTGTCAACAAGAGTTTCATTGCCATCTCGCAAAATCATATACTCGCATGGAGTTTTTCTTTGACGCGAATACCGCAGTCGACCGCTATTCATTTTGGACAGGACCCGATCCGCTGTGCTCCTATACATGTGCGGACGATCTGTTTCTATACGTCACGAATTTTCTGTTCTTGGACGACTTCCAGTGGTTGGAGTTTCGACTCTGTAAACTGCGTGCTTCCACCCAGGAGGTCCTGGCGCAGTATCCGTTCTTCCTTCCCCGCGTGGAATCGTTACTAGGGAATTTGCGAAGAACGCGTGAGCAGATCAAAAATGTCCTCTCTCATGCTGAATTTGCAGGGAATACAGAATATTGCTTCCAGTTGATCATTTGCCCTATTCCCGAGCCGATGAACTGTAAAAGTGGAACAGAGTTAAGCTCTTTGCCTCACGTGAGGCCATCTTCTGTACTCGAACCACAAAATTTCGTGAAGAACATCATGGGAGACCTTTAATTACTATCTGGACATTGGAAGTTTTAGGAATTGTCTTCTTGGGCCAACGCAATTGACTGAATTTTGGTTTACCATTTATCGGGATCTAGCTAGCTGGAGTAGTGTACCAATTTGTACAAACTTGCCCAACTCTCCAGTAACTCATGTTTTCTGCAAACGCTACAATAAGCTGTGGAAATTTCTATTTGATGAACATCGACGGGAACTCAGTTTGATAGGTCGGTGCGGGACGCATCATGTTCAGACCAGACACGACATGGGCCCAAATCAAGAGTCAAGAAATCGAAATTAGGGCCAACATGAGGTTGGACGCAGCGCCTCACCGATTCGCGCAGCTTTTGCCCAGCACATACTGCATGTCTTTCGTTAGAGTCCTACTCTCCATGAGAAAGACTTCAGTCACTCCGGGTCACTCACCGGCAACGATTAGGTCCCCTTTCCGGTCTCTCATGTAGCATTTCATCTCCTTTTCTACGTCCACTGAATGACGATAGAAGCAAAGGCGTTCTTCTTCCTCGTAAGTGGTTGGACCCTCGGACAACGTAGTCTCACCACAGTAGATTTTGAATTGTAAAATCTGAATTGCATGAGCGTGTATCCAACTGACTTTTGCTGTAATGCTGACCTTGAACCCATGAAAATCTGTTTTCAGAATATCTTGCCGCCACTTCTTGACCCAGGAAGGGTAACCTTTCTAGGCTCAGCTCATATCTTATGTGTATGGGAAATGACGTACCTGCAACACCATCGTCTTGCCAAAGAATTTCCAGCTTTCGGACCAATGCCTTGCGCTGACGACTGGCTTCTACCAGCATCTCAATATACCATAACACACGGAAAAACCCAACATCTTCGACCACCATTACAATAGTACCATAACCAAGCAAATACAGTGGATGACCGTACGGGCCCAGCACGGTAGTGGGAAGCTGGAAGTTGCTTGGTGACACTTCACTTTTTTCGTAGAGGCATCGCATGAGGCCAGTATGAGGCCGAGTAACCATGCGAACTATATTGTGCGTACCATCACGGTGGCATACGACCACGTAAAAGAGAGGCAGTTGCACCCAAGCCCTCGGCCCGGCTCGCGGAATCCATAATTGGAGGTATTGGCCTGGGCAAATTTTCCAGCGCGGAAGGAGCCTGAGCTCCAGCCATAGGAGCCCACCAGAAGCGCTCAAGCTGATAAGCGGCCGATCATGGCTCCATGGGCGGTTGGAGAGTATGGTAGATACACCGATGGCAGCACTTGCAACCACCCAGAGGCAGACTGCTACCACTAAGTACCAACGGCTCTGAGACTTGCGATCAATTAGGTGGTACGCTAGGGCGCTCATCCCACTCACTCCGAGAATATAATGGACCTTCAATGACACTTGAGAATGACGTCTTTGGAAAGCTGGCCAGGTAACAGGGATTATTAGAAAAAAACAAACGCCTGCCTGCAAAAGTGATTTAGTCAGGGCTGCATCTGGATTCTGGCACTCAGCTTACCAAAATTGGGAGAAAATCTTGCGGAATTGTTGCAATAAAAAGATCATTGCTCGAGATGGCCGAGACACTGTGGAGGAGAGAATGAGTGACGAAAATACGTCCCATCCATCGATGGAACCAAGCCAAAGATCTCCGGTCAATATTTAACAGGTCGGCTGGAAATCCGAAGTTGATGCCCATACAAAGCGGAGCGAGATTGATTACTGCTAGTAACGCAGCACGTTTCTGGATTATGGTCCAGGATGCAGCTCGGAAGGATAGAGCAAACGCGTTTCCGGTTAGCAGAACTGCTAATATGATGACCTGACTCCATGTGGAAATATCAATCCACCTGAGCAAGTGCAGAAAGGGATGAGAGAACCACTGCCAGATTCTTGTTGCTTTGAGGCGCCATCGATCGCGTTGGCTGCTTTCCTTCCGACACCAGGCCCAGCCGTGCCACCCAACAGAGTAGAGCAGCCACGCAACGAATAGCAGAAGTACACAGAAGGCATAGACCTCGGTAATTGAGAGTTGAGAAATCAGTTGATGAATACTTAGACGTGTTAAGGGCATTTTCACACTCTGTAGTAGCGTGCCGACCACCTTCTTGGGTTATGTATTGAGACTCATTGCCTGACAATGGACTATTCACGCTGAAAGTGTATTTAAAGAAATATAAAGAGTGTCCTCAGAAATTTGCTATTAGAATCTTAACAATCGTATCTGTAAAAAAGATGCCTGCCCTTGCACTCTCTCCGCTCCTCAGGAAAAGTCTAAACCCCGGTGGAAGATTGATCCATCATAATAACAAGAAACCTCAGTTTCTCAATTCAAGGATTTAAACTACATGCCTAGCCACCGATCACTAAGGGCTATTACAGTTTTCGTTTCTAAGCATCTTTTCCCACTTTCCCGTGATGGCTTTGATATTGGACATGTACATATAGAGCATAGGGCATCAAGATTGCCAAGTATTGACCCGAGCATCTACCTTAGCGAATTGAAAATGTAGTAATTAACCAATGCAAATATTATATTGCTCTGATACTGTATCTGCTATACTCTATGTAATGTGGGGGTATCTCTTTAATGAGTTTCATGAAGACTACACAATGAAAGGGTGCCGGAATTGTCGAACAGCAGTCGTGTTTACCCCGGCCGCCAAAACCTTATCGCCGATCTGATAACTAGTTAGTTACCAATTGGCTCGTTAGTCATTAGGAAGACTTCTTCGTATTGACGATCTGTATGATATTGTAATCATTTCTCCAAGAATAACTTCCACATTATGGCATGCGGCGAACATGTTGATGATTACTATTTTAGCCTAAGGTGCCAATTACAGCAGACCGCAACTTTCTGTTGCTGACTGAATAAATAATACATCCCGACAAGTCTCACTCGGTACTGATCAACGCGGTTTCGAGATGCCTGTATGTTCAAATTTCATCTGAGTAAATCGAATCGGTTGACTTTGTAATACAGTCATTCTCGAAATTGCCTTGACCGGTACACTCTTTCACTCTCTTTCCTGGCCCCACTGCCAAGCCTTTTAGCGCAGATCATCTATTGGGCCCACACCACTAAGTTGCGGCCCGGCGTGATCTTCCCGAGCTTGTACAGTGACGTTGAAGACGTGGTGCCCTCAACTTGATGCGTCTAGCCCAATAGATGATACGCGCTAAAGGCTTGGCAGCGGGGCCGAGAAAGAGAGTCGAAGAGTGTACCGGTCAAGGCAATTTCGAGAATGACTGTATAGGTGTTGGATTACTCTCTGGAAGTAGTTATGTTCAAAAGCCATCGTCAAGTCTATGAAATAATGAGACGCTCATGAGACCACTGTCTGCAAATCACTTCTTCGCCGAAGTTCCTTGCGAGGCAATATTCGCATCATCTGACACGTACATATTCCATTTCCCCAGTGCTTCAGAGATTTGTTCTCGGGCGTGGTCCATACTTTCTTGAAAGTACGTAAGACGTGTGGCTTGATCTTCCTCACGCTTTCTCAAATGAGCTTCTTCCTGTCTCAATTTCATGTTGTCGACTCTGAAAGCCTGGTTTGTATTCTCAAGAGCCCGAGCATCGATGTGCTTGGTGACACACGACTCCCACAGCCGTCGAAACAACCCCACCAGCCTCGCTGCCTGGAAAGCTAGCTTTGGGTCGTCGTGCTCCAACTTGTCCAGCGTATCAAGCACCAATTGGAATGGCCGGGTGACCAGGGAGTATTGGTCATTGGATTGAAGTTCATCAAGCTGTAGCTGTCAGTATAATCTCTTTCTACAGAACTCCTGTCAAGGCATGCAAGTACTTACCGGTGAGCTATCCGGAGGTGCGACCTCAGACGGCTGACCGTCATCCGCATCTGTATGAGGTTCACAGAGTTCCTGGACCCGCAAGTCTTCCCCTTGAGTAGCCATCGCTGCTGAAACTCAAAGTTTTCACTTTAGTAATAAATCTGGAGATGCGGCGTCAAGATCTTTATAATTCAGACTTTACACATTCTTATGTCGAAGTTTAGTCTGTCTTTACGGACATTCAAATCCTGTCGTTAACTTCACTGCCTTCTTTAAACGGGGAACGAGCGGTCGTTGTTCAACGGCTCCACGGAATGGTGAAACAACAACATCGCCGAAATGGACATCAAGCAGCTCCATGTCTGGAGCTTCACCGATATTGTCATGATGGTGAGCGCAACGAAGTGTTATGGGGCTGGTCAGAGAATCTCGGTGAACCGTAACGGCGGGATGGTTCCAACAACACTCTATCACAGGTAAATATAGAAATGAATCCACTCAATGCGTTTAACGCGAATACAGAAAATGAAATTCTCTCAGGCTACATCCGTGTTTTTGGTTAATGTGGCACCCTTCTTTCTACAGTCATTGTCGAAATCGGCTTGACCGATACACACTGAGAAACTCTTTCGCGGCCCCGCTGCCAAGACCTTAGCGTTCATTTTTAATTGAGCGCACCTCATTAAGTTGCGGCCCGTCGTTACTTCCCCGAGCTTACATAGTGACATCTGAACCGTGCGGCCCCTCAGCCTAATGAGTCCTGCACAATAAATATTCTGCGCTAGAGCCTTGGAAGCGGGGCCGAGAAAGATAATCGAAGAGTCCACCGGTCAAGCCGATATCGAGAATGACTGTAGACGGAACAAGATCGATTAAGATTGAAACAATACAGTATACTATATCCGACAGATCACGGGTATCCGCGACCAAGATCCCAATTTAGTTCTTTTGGCTTCCTAATCAATCTGCTGGTTTAAGTTTTCTGCCAATGAAATGTAACTAGAAGATATATACGGTACAGAATGTAGAGTGATGGGTTTTGATGTCCAGTTTTGCTAAAGTTTCTCGACACACACCATTTGCTTCAAGTATGCTAACTACACGATCTCGAGGTGATCTCTTCCAATTTGGACAATGTCAGCTTTTCGAGAGCGGCAGTATGATTGAACAAGAAGGTAACAAGTTATTGCCCAATTGACCGTCATAGCAGCCTGGGAAATGGGTAATGAATTCCCCGAAAGGGATACTCCCCTTAGCTCACCCCCAAAGAGAAGCCTACCTAGTTAAATCTGATTCAGCGTAATTGAAGTGGGCTGCTGGGACCAAAACGTATATATCTGCGGAAAGCTTGTGTTCTATCTCTGCACTATTCACCAAGCTAGACTAAATGATGTCAGGAGGGACGATTACTCCCAGGATGCCCACAAAACCAAACGCTGTTCAACTTCGTGCCCATGCTCGACAACGATCCGCCTCGTGATAGAGCTGATAGGTAGCTTGATCGTGTCGCGTGGCTTAAAAATGTTAGTCTCGTACTGAATACGTGAAACAGATTAACCCTACCGCGTCAACGCTGGTGTTACGAGCCGAACATGCAGGACAGATATCGGTGAAAGACGCCTCGGACGCAGACGAAGAACTGGAGAAATAGGATGATCTCTCTGTGTCGGAGACAATAAATGCACGGTCGTCACTTGTTTCCGAAGGAAAATCCTCTGACGCGGAATCAGAGTCCTCAAGATAGGATAGGCCAGCAATATGGAAGTTAGACTCAAGAGATGTCATGTGTACAGCTGTAGATGAGGACGAAGACGAAGCTTCGTCAGACGATCGGGCCATTGCAAGTGAGAGCTTAAAATTTATGAAATAATTATGTCCAAGCCGAAACCTTCCGAACACGGATAAAATATGCCATGGAAGTGGTCCGCGGGATGGTGAAGCTTATATAGATCAGTCGTCACTATAACAGAAATTTGTTACTTACCGGTTTTCTTCAAATTATTGAACATAAGCCCAAATATGCTGGCTGAACATACCGGCGTGCCGATCAATATCGGTTGCTCACATGGTCGATGAACAGACCGGATGGTTTTCCGTGGGCCCTTTGGCATTGGCGTCTCTGCAAAGGGGCGGTGGAATCTTTGAGGTGGTGGTCAGGAGGTGGAATACCGCAATATAGGTGGAGAGCAATACATCATTCCTAGTTCTCAATGCGAGCTTCAAGACATGAAATATGGTAAGAAGACCAATTCTCACCATCTATCATACTAACACTCAATTGAGCAAGCTGATTTGCTAGCTGATACTGATAATAGTGGTTTCGAAAATGCTTGCAGAGCACACTGTAGCGTGTTAGTCTCGTTTGGGATTAGACGTCTAAATCGAAGGGAGGCAAAGATAATTGTCGATATTCCGCTTTGTCCAACAATACCGTGAGTGTGGTGACTCAATCGGCAAAGAAACCCGGTGCCTATGTTGAAGGCAAACACGGGCCAAAGCCTATCCAGTGCAGCCCAGCCTAGTAGCGAGGTCATTGTCGCATGTTCACCGAAAACCCAAGGGGATACAAACGGATTAACATTCACGTAAAACAACGTAGGTCCAAAGGGTCTGACTCACCAAACAGTATTGAGGATTGTTGAGACGTTCAAAAGACCTCATACCCTAGATACATTGGAACAATCCAAAAGAATTGTCATGTTCAACAACATTTCACTGCTACAATAAATACATAGTACCGAGGATTCCAGTTCTTCCCATGTGAGTCAGCCTTCACGCGACATATTCTGATTTAACATTGACCACGATAGGCCTACGAAATGTTCCCAAAGATGTGTCGCTCGCTCATAGGGTCACTCCAGTCACTGCAAAACCGGAGAGGGGATTTTTTGCGGACTGCTTGGATCAAATCTTCGTCTAAACTCCTGGAACTCGAAGAGGCGCGGAAAGTATCTGATTTAACAGTGACCGATTATTCGCAAGTTATCAAGAAGGTCTGGGTGACAGCGAGAATTGTGGCGGCCTGCATGATTATGTACTTTGCTACCGCAGCTCCGCTTCTCCATACTCTCCAGCGCCCATATATCATGACAGACCAACATTTTTGTGATCATCCCGTTGCTCGGCTCGTCTACGATGCTCGGAGATCTTTCAACACAACCAGAGACGCGCAATCCCGGTCACTCAAAGAAGCTGTTGCTGAATATCGTCGGCGCTACCAAATGCCGCCACCCCCGTATTTTGATAAATGGTATGAATTTGCGATGGAACGCGATACGGTGATGATTGATGAGTTTGACAATATATATCACGCTCTTCTCCCTTTCTGGGGCCTACCTCCGAGTACGATTCGTGCGCGCACTCGAGAAGATTTAGGACACCCAAATGTACAGATGGAGGTGACTATTCATCACGGTTTGCCAATCCACAAGAATGGCGGCCAAGGTGATTTCCAGGCACATGGAACCATTGAATCCCTGCGCAAGTTTGCAGAGTGGCTGCCCGACATGAATTTAGGTTTTAATGGGCACGACGAGCCACGCGTGGTGGTACCCCACGAGGAGCTAAATCGGCTAGTCCTAGAAGGCCGCAAAGCTCACGCCCGATTGAATGAGAAAGGGGTTATTCTGAAGACCAAATTCACACAACAGAAATTAGAAGAACCGACCCCAGTGCAATCCAACAGGTTTATCGATATAGCAAGACAAGAAACGTGGGTCTACTCGCGGCTGTCGTGTCCACCAGACTCGCCTGCTAGGAATCTGGATGACAATGCTGAAGACAACTCGACATCCTGGGCCTTAAAACCCTTGGGCTTCGTCTACAATCAAACTGCCGCAAGTGACACGTGCCTGAGTCCTTCTCTGCGACATCGGCTTGGAGTCTATGAGAACCCCAACGCTTTCAAGATCACGACTGAAATGACCCCTATGTTTTCCATGTCGCGGCCATCTTCGTTTCAGGACATTGTTGTACCCTCCCCTTATTATTACGACGCAGTCACGGATTTTGACAGTGACATGGCAGTACCTTGGGAAGCAAAATTTCGCAAACTTTACTGGCGTGGACGGACGACAGGCGGGCACAGCCGGGGCGGATCATGGAGGAATTTGATCCGACAGCGAGTGATTGGAAACCTGACACGTCCTCAATCTGCGCAGTACTTCTTGGAACGGCCCGAAAATTCAACGTGCATTGTTGGGGTAGATGACGGGTGGACTACTCGCAGGGTTACGCCCGATGATATTAAGATCTACCTCAATACCCATTTCACTGTTATTCAAGACTGTGACGATGATTGCTCTGAAGAGAGTGAGTTCTTCAATGACCTCGCTCACTCTGATCCCCAAGAAGAGGCTTGGCGGTATCGATACTTGTTGGACATGGATGGCCACGCGTACAGTGGGCGTTTCTACGCGTTCATGCGTAGCCAGAGCGTTCCGTTCAAGTTAACTCTTTTCAAAGAATGGCATGACAATGTGCTGTTCCCTTGGGTTCATTATGTACCCATTAACAAGGACGCGAACGAAATTCCCGAGTTGATTCGATTTTTTGAGCAGGAATCTGTGGGAGAGGGCATTGCTCGGAGTATTGGCGTCGGAGGCCAGGAGTGGGCGCAAAAGACATTAAGAAAAGCGGACATGGATGTCTACTTATTCCGATTGCTTCTGGAGTGTGTTGACTTCCAACTCAGTATCCAATTATAAGATTTGACACTAATGAGGAGAAATCAGATACGCTCGGGTACAAGACACCAACCGAGAGACATTGGGCTATACTGGAATTTAATTCATATTTCTCGCCAGACAGACTGCAGTCGTGGGGAGATTTTCCACCTTTAGGTATAGCTTACGGGTTACAAGGGTCTTCGAAAACAGATTCCCACCGAGACACACTTCCTTTCAGCCAATCACCTAGCTAGATTCTGCTCAAAAAGGTCGAGCTCCTACCGTAACAATTGCATTTGAGCGCTGGGAAAGAAAGCTTGTGTGTCTGTCATTGTATAATGTTTAAATCAAAGGCATAACTAAAAATTTTTATAGGTAAAAGGAAAGACCATTCTGAGTTCGCTCTTCAGCATATTGTTTCTCGTAATCCACCATAATTTACCCAGCGCCACGCACAAGTTGATTTTTTTTTCAAATGACTCAACTCTACTCCTCTGAGCGAAGTACTGTACCCGAAGCTCACTCGCTTGGGCTGCCGTGACAACAATATGGTATTCAAATATTTCACATAATGCAATTTGTGATGCTCTACCAAATTTGAGTATGTTCAAGTCAACTACGATACAGCATCAAGTAACACCCACAAAAGGTATTGTCCGATAAGTACAGGTATTAAGGTGATCCATACAAGCTGCGCAGCAGTACAGTCTATCACGCAGAGATCGGGTCTCATTGATGATGATTGATTTATGTTCCGGATGTAGCTGGCTTTAAACCAATGCTGCTATGCAGAAGTGCTAGCAGGTCTCCTTATCAACAGCTGGGACATCAGTAGCTTCTCTGCGGTTACTAGTTCATCCTCTGGTAGCACAATCTAATGTTGCTTTCTCGACAGACAGCGAGTGTGAGGGAAGCGATAGTCTGT
Organism: Penicillium janthinellum; assembly: GCA_027569415.1. Taxonomy (NCBI): domain Eukaryota; kingdom Fungi; phylum Ascomycota; class Eurotiomycetes; order Eurotiales; family Aspergillaceae; genus Penicillium; species Penicillium janthinellum. The sequence goes on from JAPDFA010000197.1 coordinate 16,106, forward strand.
TTCAAGGTTAAAAATGCTACTAAAAACTCTACAAGACTGACCTGTCCAGGTTTCGACCTCGTTCATGGCTTGGGCATAGCACCCATAGACAATCGCGTTTCTTTGATCAATGACTTCAAGAGTTAATTCTCCTCTTTTCATTTGTCGACGGAAGGCTTTAACTTCAATGACCGCTTGAGAAAAGCCGTACTTCCGGTGTTGTAAATCTTGGGGTGATGTGAGCCAATAACGCGATTTCACGAAGGCTCTGTCCATGCGGAATGCCTCGCGAAGTCTTCGGAAGAATGACCAAGTCTCTCTCGTCTCCCAGAAGCTTTCAGCACTTCTCCAATCTATGTGCCTTTAGGGACTTGTTACTTTGTGGATGGAATAGTTGACGTACCAAACTTTTCGTAGCTCGGAGGCTCCCCGAGACGCCCTTGACCGTACACGGTCCACACTGACATATTGGATGGAGGCTGTCTACTAAATCTGAAGCGCTGTAATCCAGGGTCTTGTCAGTAATATATAAATCCATTAACCTTTGGTGCCCATCCCAGTGTAAAAGTGCCGATACGGGTTGACCTCACCATTAGGTCTTGTAGGAAATAAAGTGATCGCTCATCACCAAGGGCCATGCTTCGTAGTTGCACAATCGGAATAATATCTTTCTTTTAGTCCTCTACGTAGAAAGTAACTGCCAGAGCACCGGAAGCTGTTGGACTTTACCATTGACGGATGCTGTTGTTCAATTATGTTGAAACCGTACGTAATTTTCGTGCATGTCCATGAGGGGCCCTGTTTCTGAAGATCATGGGCCATAAATCAACGATAATTGGCTATTGATCACCAATTCTTCCTAAAGCAATAGGCAAAGTTCTTCACTACCGCGATTGTTCAAAAAGGCTCCTGGATTGCTTCGACGCTATCGTCACTCTCATAGAACCCAACCCTACTGTGTCATTTAAAGACTATGCATATACTCAGCTCCACAAAAGCACCAAAATCTATCCCATAATTGATTAAGCAATCTTGCTGGAGTCCTGGTTTCACGCGAAATTGTTAGTATTGAAAGGATTCTTAGACTTCTTTTAAGAGAGGGTCGCGTCCACTATGCTGAGATCAAATTTCATGAAATTAAATGGCAGGAGCGGGTGGTGAGCGGAGGGTGGTGAACAGAGGGTGGTGAACAGAGGGTGGTGAACAGAGGGTGGTGAACAGAGGGTGGTGAACAGAGGGTGGTGAACAGAGGGTGGTGAACAGAGGGTGGTGAACAGAGGGTGGTGAACAGAGGGTGGTGAACAG